>PVKE010012565.1:0-22861 GCA_004027555.1 Craseonycteris thonglongyai
CACACACACACACACACCTCCAAAAAACTTAAAAAATACTTGGGCCTATGTCAGATGAACACATCTGTCTTTATAATTTAGTTTTATAAATTTCTTTTTTTCTTCTTCTTTCACAGTCAGCTCTCATGCTAGTAAATAATAGGATCATTATGTGTTATTATTCCTCACTCTTTTAGCCTGCCCCAATATTCCCATACTCAAGTGTAACAAAAACACGTTGCAAATAGGTAAATTGCTTAGCCACTGAAAGGTGTTTCATATGAGGTAAAATTACATAATGTCTAGCTCTGAATTACATCCATGAATCTCTCTCTAACTCCATCACAGATGCTTTTCTCAAACTTGTAGCATTTGAGTATATATGATTTTGAAAATGTTTGGTTTATTTGTTCCTTCCTTTTCCCCAGAGCTCAGCTGACTGTTATTACTGTTGGCTTCTCTAGGTGCCTTGGGACAACTGACATTTTCAGGACTTGACCCAAGCCCCACCAGTTACAAGAGCTGAGAGGCCTCAGCTATCACTTCTGTTTCCACGGAAACTCAAATCAGGTTGCCAAAAAATGAGGTGAGTCACTTAAAAGTCATATTTTTAAAGAAATACTGCCCACCGTCCTATTATTTGAAACAGTGCTTTGTTGAAAACTGTATTCTTGTTTTCAAGGATTAAATGCTGTTTCCATGGTAGCAGATTAATAAACTACAAAGACAGAGCTGAGCTCCGAAAGTTCCTTCTGGCAGCACCTACACACTCAGAGCCAATCACACTCACAAAGCCACCCGCAGTGTGAGGCTCTACACATGGTGTTTCAAAGAATGTATTTAATAAAGAACTACTCTGTTACTGTGCATGTTTCCCATAGATGGAATACATTAGTTAAATATAAGGACAGGAGGGTTTTTGTAATAACAACAATTATTATTATCAATGGGACTGAAAATGTGCAAGGTGCTTTACATACACGATCTCCAGTCCTCAACTCTACTGTCTCCATTTTACATGAAAACTGACACTCATTGAAGGTCACACAGGTATTGACAAGGGAGGGAACTGTACAATTTAAACTCAGGCCTGGCCTACTTTGGAGCCAAGACTCAAAGTAGTGAAGAATGGAAAAGAGAAACAGTTTGTCCCCATCCTCACTGCCAGCACAGGCATGTGACACAGTCACTCACTCTCTCTCTCTCTCTCTCTCTCTCTCTCTCTCTCTCTCTCTCTCTCTCTCACACACACACACACACACACACACACACATCATGCATTTTGAGGATTTAGCCACATAGAATGAATGAGGTGAAAGGGAATCATGCTACTCAGAAGTGTTTATGGACTGTTACCTCTTTCTCTGGCCAGGTCATAAAAAGAACATCCAGGTGCTCCCAAAGCCCGGAAATGCAACCTAAACTCTCAGGGCCTTATCTTTTGTGGGATTCAATATAATATCCTTTCCATCATCACACTTCACCCTTTCACCACCAACCGCAACCTATCATTTAAACATGAGTTTTAGAGTATGGGCTTTACAAATAACATAGGTGTGCTGATTTAAGGGAATGAATAATTTCTTTTCAATTCTTAATCAAGTGATGAAAATATCAATCAATTCAGATAACTGCAGCAGGAGTGGAACAGATATGTTATTTTAACCTGCAATAATGTTCTGGTTTACATGAGAGTAGAGATTTCTACTGTGTAGTCAAAAGCATAGGTGACCACACGTCTTCAGAAAATTAGATAGGGACAGTAATGGTCATTTATGTCTTACTCTAAATTAGTTCTGTCAGAGCTAAAAATAAACCCACAAAAGCTCTGAGGACGTACTTAGTAGAAACTGGATCCATTTCAACATTAAAACAGCTGTCTTCCACATTTTTTCTCTCAGGCAAAATGTAGAAGGAAAACTGATATAACAGATTTCGTCTCCAGACAAAATGAAATGGATGATGTTAATGTCAGTACAGGAAAAAGGGAGGGGGCAGTTCCCAAAAGAACAACTCAGTGCTCACTTTTAATTTATGTCAGTATTTTTCTATTGAATTAGGAAAAGAAACCATGAAATAGAGCATTTTTAGAGTAGTAAAGTTGAGGCAACCCCGACATCACAATGACACACTGTTTGACCTTGAACTATTTGGATGCTTTGGAATAGGGTCAAGTTGTTTCTAACTGAAAGAACTGAGAAAACATGCTATCAAAGGCCCAAGTGACATTTAATTTCAAGGTGAGGTAACAGTGTTTCCTAAAATCATAAGTATCTCCCCAAAGACCAAACATTCAAAAACCAATATGAGGGGAAGCTGGGATGGCTCAGTGGGTTGAGCGCTCACTTTGCAGCGCTGGGGACCGAGGATCGAATCCCGGCCCCGGCCCTTGCGGATCCATGTGCTGAACTGGGGAGTGCCCCCAGTTCAGTTCTCTCTCTGTCTCTGTATCTCTCTCTCTCTCTCTCTCTCTCTCTCTCTCTCTCTCTCTCTCTCTCTGTCAAAAACAATAAAAAATAAAAAAATAAAAAAACCAATATGAAATATAATTCTTCAAGGAATTATATAACAAAATAAAAGTTGTCATTTGTAACTCATTACTGTCAAAGCCTGCTGCTTCAAATCTCAGATCCTTAGAAGTGATACATATTTCAAATTTCCAATCCTCT
Organism: Craseonycteris thonglongyai; assembly: GCA_004027555.1. Classification (NCBI taxonomy): domain Eukaryota; kingdom Metazoa; phylum Chordata; class Mammalia; order Chiroptera; family Craseonycteridae; genus Craseonycteris; species Craseonycteris thonglongyai. Next base: position 2,649 of record PVKE010012565.1, read on the forward strand.
GTGTTCCGTCATAATCACTGCAGTAATACCAATGAAGCTAAAATAAACCAAAAACTTGTAGTAATCAAGGAAAATGTATTCCAAATGGACAAGCACAAAATAAATTTTTCAAAACTTATTTAATTATACCTACAAAGTTACAAATTAGAATCAAGAAAAGTAAAATCAGCCTACAGCAAAAATGAAAGATAAGAACAGTCTAAACTATAGTTCTGTATATTACCCATAAATTCCAGCTAAACAGGAAAACAATCATTAAACAGGGAATCCTATGCTTAAGAGTAAATTTTATCTAACAAAAATTTATCAATAATTCCCTCAAATATACTTCTAAATCAAGAAAAAGTTTTTCCCTCTTCTACTCCTCTGTTATCTGTGGTAGGCAGTTTTCAATACACATAAAACAACCATGCCCCCAAAATGTCCATGAACTACTAAATAATCCTTGGAGCCTATGAGTATGTTACAGTACATGGCAAATGGAACTTTACAGACATAATTCAGGTTACAGACTTTAGATAAAGGAGACTATCCTTGATTACCTGGGCAGCCCCAACCTAATCTTATGAACCCTTCAATGAAGCGGATGTTCTCCAACCAGAGGAAGATGAGTTCGGCAAGGGAGATCGGAGCCTAAGAAGGATTCAACACACTGTCACTGGCTCTGGGATGCAGGGGCCCATGTGCAGGGACTGGAGTGGGGAGTGTTGCTGCTAACAGCAGCCCTCATCTGACAGCTACCTCAGTCCTACAATCACAGGAATGGAATTCTACCCACAATATGAAGAAGTCTGGAGGTGGATTCTTCCCAGAGCCTCTCTATAGGAGTCTGGAAATTGGCACCTTTTTTTATTATTGAGATAGGGTTGAAATACAACATTGTGTAAGTTTAAGGTGTACAACATAGTGATTTGATACATTTATATTGATTGCCATTGTAGCTTTAGTGAATACCTCTACAACATCACATAATTATCATTTCTCAGAGGTTGGCATCTTGATTTTGGCCTTAAGGTACCCAGAGCAGAGAACCCAGGTGAACCCACTAGAACTTTAGATCTACAGAACTGTGATATAAATGGAGTTGTTGTAAGCTACTAAGTTGTGGTAATTTGTTACAACTACAATAGAAAACAAATACATCCCCAACACAAATACCTATTTTCCTTTCACCTCTTATTTTCCATTTACCTTCCTAATAAATTAAAATCAGCAAAACATGTCTTAGGATGAAATCTCAAAGCATTTGATTTCTGCATTGAACAATCAGAGTATTCAGTGTCTATTCTTGACAGGCATCTCTTGCTCTTCCTGGAAGATGCAAGATGGCAGAGTATAAAGAACTAAGGGAGAGGGGGAAGGTGAACAATTTCTTTGATCTCGTCAAACTTTATTTCTTCATCTACACACCGAGATAATGCTAGCTGCCTGACAAGGTTTAGGAATGAATGAATGGTTTAATAAATATAAAAGCATATAGCTCTGCTCTCTCTTCCACAGCCTCCTTTGAAGCTTCCTGGAGGTTGCAATTTCAAATTCAAGAAACACTTTTCCCACCACTCTATCAATAGGTGGCTGGACAAGCAATGAAGGTTTATCTGTCAAAGCTGATAACAGTGATTTAAATCTTCCTGAAAAGCATTTCCAAGAACCAACCCATAGAAGTTAATAGAAGTCAAGCCTGGTCACACAACCAATAATTGTGCTAGCCAATGACTCAGACAATCTTATTATTTTAAAGTTATATTGACTTTCTTAAAGCCTGAATGACAAAAAATAAAACTTGAAATAATTTTTAAAAATTAGAAAAAAAAAAGAGAATGTATATAATAAAAAAATAAATAAATAAATAAATAAATAAATAAATAAATAAATAAATAAAACAGGGTATAAGGAGCAATTAAGGACCAGGGTAAATAAAGTTAACTAACATGAAGAAAATGTCACTGTCTTTCTAAATGCCCCTTCAAATGTCAGTTCTAAACAATAGAACAGATCCTCTATCTATAAAAGGATACTTTAACTGCCTTAGCAATAATGTCTTCTCTATAAAATCGTTTGATATTTGGCAATCCCTATTCTCCTAATGTAATTTCATCAACATTTATTGACTCATTAATTAGCCTTTCATTAGTGATTAAAAATGTTTTGCTTTTCAAGGAATTATCTCTTGATGTATCTTTTACCAAAATAATCTTCAAATGCCTACTATATGATATAAAATAATCCAAATTACATCAAAAAAAATTTTTTTAATGTGTTTATTACCTTTTCCAGTGAATGGTGCAAGTTAGAAGATATTGATACTCTTGTTTCAAAAACTGTATTCATACTAAAAGTTCTGCAAACCAGAAAAACATTCAATCTAGGTGTTCCTACTAATCAGGTTATGTATTGTAAATGCTATTTCGGATCGTACCGTTTCTTATTGGGTTTCTTTAGCAAAACCTTGTTTCTTATTCAAAGATTTATGGAGGATTAAAAATGGTATGATATTGATAAGAAAGTGTAAGGCTACCAGGATGAGAAATTAAAGATCAAAGCACATGCATTCCTGGAAAAAGCTCACTGTGGGGCAGATGAGCAGATGCTCTGTTATAATTTCTCTTTATATTCAATAAATCTGAATTTTATCTAAATCTATCCACCATATATTTCCCCAATCCATCCATCCCTTAACTTGATTTTTCCATGACTAGAGGTTAACAAGAAGGAAATAGGAAAATGGAGGAGAAGAGGGTAGGAATAAAGAGAACAGAGTTGCTAATTCCCAAGTATTGTTTTGTCCAGGATATATTTTCTGATAGATATTAACCTATCAGGCAACTTAGTGAGAAGTCTTGTATTATTTGGGACATGCTCAGTAACCTGGATAAGTATCAATTATGCCAATAGGCAGGCATGTCTTGGTCTGGCTGGATCAACATTTTAGGAAAAGCCTTATTCTCTCTAAGTAAGACATTATTCACTACCTCATTTATGAAATAAATGGTAGTATCCCACGTTGAGGTTTGGCAGGATTCCTTTCTTTCCCTGCTGTTTTTGGAACAAACTGGGAAACAAGACAGAGAAGACTAATAGATGGAAATAGAAATACTGGATTTATTATTATAACCTAATTGGAAAATGCAAATACAGTTCTGTGGGCAGAAGTCTTACTACCTCCCCTGTGTCCACACCACTGCCACCACACACACTCATATGTGGTTTATACTTCAGGAAGTCCACCAAGGAAAATTTTGAATCTGCACAATAGATACACTCATCCAAGGCTGGTCACTTACACTGGCCCAGGGCAATGTGAGACTTAATTCCCAGAACCCTATTGAACTTATTAGAGAAAACATACTCAGATGTCACTTATCAGGAAACTCACTTCATTTCAGGGATTGGAAGGAATAATGGATGGGACAAGAGGCCAGGAGTGTTACTCAAAGTGGAAACATGAGTCAAACAGACAGGTTCTCCCCCATTGAAGCCTATACAGTAAAGCCCTAGAATTCTCCAGATATTAAAATCTAAGAAACCATAAGGTTGCATCCACCTTTAAGACATCAAAATTCATAATCTAGAGTTAATATCATACTAATGCCTCCAAGAACTCTCTCAGGTATATAAAATACCATACTGTTTCCACCAGGATTTCAAAAGAAGAAAGAAAAAGCCACTTTTGCAGCTATTCTAAACTGCTCACAAAATAATAATGTAACTAAATTCTATACTGTTCACAAAATAATTATGCAATTAAATAGCTAACTTTAATCTTCTTGTCATAAAAAATTGATGTGATCACTAACAGGAAAAAAAAAAGATAGCATTTCCTTAAAAAAACATGTAAATGTAACATAAGCCAATATTTATTTCCTTACAAAAACTTAATTCACCATTTAAGCTGATATCATTAGTGCTGTGGATTTGTTTTATATAACATTTTTATATAGACAGTGGATATTTCAAATGGTATTCACAAATCAATCTTGGCATATTCCTTTTCCTCTTTACTTCACATTTTCTTCTTAATTTTTGTCCTTCTAAATATTCACTCTATTCTCTATATGAATTCATGAAATGCAAGATATCAAATAAGTGTATACCATTTAATTTCTATACAGCTATAAAGTGCTTTATAATAATTTGTGCAATGGAGTGGCTTATTTTTTTTCTCTTAAAAATCTAACTTAAGAAATTACAAATGAATGCTTAAGATAAAACAAATACCGGTATGAGAAAAAAATTACCCAAGACTGATATTTAAAGCAACTTATTTATGCTTTCAACCTGAGAACTATAAGATTTCAGAGAAAAAACAGCTCCATTTAATCATACCAAGCAAAAGAATAAATGGATACTATTAAAAGGAGCAACTTAAACAGATTCCCTAGGTATCCACATTCCTGGAATATATCATTTTCTAAACAGTTACAAGAACATCATTGATGGCTCCTGGCAAGCTACTCATTCTGAAGCATAAAGAAACTCTTATCTCCTAAAGGTCTTTTGATTTCTAAAGTTGAAAGGCATTCAAAATACTGAGCTCTGAAATGATACAAGTGCCAGGTGCACAGGAATCAACAGTGAAAATAAAATAAAGAGTTCCTCTTCCATCTACGAGAAATGCCCTGCATGGTGAGAAATTCCAAATGAACTCTGTACTGATCCCATTGGTTACCATTTATAAATGCTTCATTGGGTGTCCACTGTGCTTATCACTTGCTAGATACTGGGGAGAGGGAATTGGGGGGAATTCAAAGACTGACAAAGCATGGGTCCTCCTTCATTAAGTTGACCCCAATATTGTTGGGGGTAAATATGATAAATAACAATGCCATATAAAGGACACCAATTATGTTTTCTGTGTTGTGTCTTTGTTGTTGTTGTTGTTTTTTAAGCAAAGCTTGAAAGGATACTTAGAAGAAAACAAGGCTATGAGGAGAAAGGACTAAATTCCAAATGTGAGCCATCCCTTAGAATGAGAGAGCTTTGAGGACTGGTATGGGCTAAGTATAAGCTGGCTGACAACAGGTAAGACATATGATTCAAATACAATCACTGAAGCAAAGAGCCAACAAAAATAATCTGAGAAGCAGAAGGGTCTCCTGAAAAATGTATAGGGAAATCCAATAACATGGAATTCAGGAGAGGTGACTCTAAACAGTGCCAGGTGACTGGCAGGAGGAATGTGGAGCACTGGGTAGTCCACAGCTACCGGATGTCAAGCCGTGTGTGGGGGTCAGAAGTATGTTATCTTCCTTCAAAGACAGGCAGCAGAAGACAGGTCCCAGGCCTTGACCACTTGCCCTGTCTGTACCTATGAGGGTAGATTCCTGAAAGTAGCACTGAAAGCTGAGACTGTGTCTGTTAGTGTGAGTTCTCCACAGGCTGAAGTGTGCTGTGACTACTGGCAGAAGAGTTCTAGAGCAAAGGGGTTATAAGCCTAAAAGGAGAAAGAATTAAGGGAAATTAATTTTTTAAAGGGGGGGGGGACTGTAGGTAAAATAATTTTCTGCTTCTCACATTTGGAGCCAGGACCAACCACAAACAAAGCACATCAATTCAAGCCATGTTTTATGCAAAGAAGAAAGAAACTATATATAATACCTTTGAGTTCTATACAACACCATTCTAAAGTACAGACAGGACATGGTGGATCGTGGAAAAAGACATACTATTAACACCAAAAGAATCATGAATTACTGGGAACATGGATAAATCCCATCAATAAATAGCAGGGGAGGCTGGCAGAACACAGCTATGGACATGTCCCTGACAGATGGCAAGTGTATGGAGGAGGGTCTATCACTTTCCCCAACCCAACACATACAACTGCCAATGCTTAAGAGGAAACACACAGGCTCAAGAGACCTGAGCAAAAGACGCAATAGCCTCAAAATGGTTCTGGGACCAATTTCAACATGGGGTTCCAAGCAATTCTCCAACAGCAGCTGAGTCTCCCACAATTCAACTCAATTCTGACCCTGTCTAGCTGGAGATGGCATTACATTCCACAGGTTAAGGGCTCAGTCCCACAAAATTGCACCCTTTTCTCCACTTCAGATGCCAGTCACTGGTCCAGATTATCATCTGTGCTTCCAATCAATTACAGATCAGAGGTCCCCAGGAAGAGATATAGGGAACGGTATGTGGGAAGGGACATGGTGCTTCCATGCCCTCTGCACTATCCCCACATTTCCATGTGTTCTCCAATGCAGAAGATCCCAAATCTCATCCTTTGGGGTTTTTATGGAGGCCTCATTACGTAGACATGACTGATTAAATCACTGGCCACTGGTGATTGAGTCAACTTCAGCCCCTCTCCCCTCCTCAGAAATCAGAGAGGCTCAGTTGGTTCCCCTGGCAACCAGCCCCCATCCTTAGTTGACCTAAGAGCTCCAAAAGCCACTCAGTAACATGACAAAGATCACCTTTTTCACTCTCCTCACTTAGGAAATTCTAAGGGTTTTAGGAGCTCTGTGACAGAAATGAGAGCATGAACCAAATCTATATTTCTTACTATCAATCACAATATCACGGTCTCATGATGGAGGAATTCAGCAATGAATGAGTGCTGCCTGCCACACCACTGGAGCATATGAAGACTTAGGGGAAAATTCCTGAAACTATGCAAGACAAATATTGTTTGAATATAGGCCACTGGTCCTCTCATGGGTTCTGGAGGGACCTGGATTGAACTACATGGTTAATGATAATCACTGTTGAAGGCAAGGGTGCTCTTGTGGGACTTTTTGTATCATAAAAAAATGGAACTGGAGCAAATGGAAATCAGCAGCAACAGAGGCCAAGCAGCAGTCATTCCAGGGAGTTAGTAAAAAAAAAAAAGAAGCCAAGTACGTAAGGAATCACCCTACTTGAGGCCCTTTTCTCCTCTCAACAAAGTGAATTACCCTGACTCTACGAAAAATGTGAAAAGTCTGTGAGGCAATTCTGAAGTTGGGGACACACAGAAAACAACAAACAAGCAAAGTACCCAATTAAGAGGCTTATACCCAGCTCCGTATTTCTTGATTATAATCCACACTTAGTATTTTTCCTGTGGCCTGAGAAATAAGTGGGGTTTATGCAGTGGAGAGTGACAGGACTCTCCATTCTCTGTTTTAGGAAGAAAATTCTTATGACTGGAGACTGGTTGAAGAAGGCCGGCTGAGTACAATTATTGCTGAATCAGGACAATGTCCACAGAAATGGAAAATTAATGGTTTTAGAGATGTCATGTGGATAAACTTTCCAGATAAAATTAAAATGTAAATTTAATTATTCTATGGACAGTCCTTCCTGAAGTATGGTGTCTAAATGAAGGAGAAATTTTCAAACTGTTGTTTACTGATTGTTTCCAGATGTCCCGGGCTTCTATTTTATTCATCAACATACAATAAAGGAAAGTACTAAACATGACCAGGGGGTTTGAAGCAGCAGTTGCTGACCTAACATATCTGTGGCACTGTGACACATTAGAAAATTGTGATTCACAGTTAAATGGTTGACTTGTTCAAAACAGATCAAGCAAATCAGAAATAGATCATGCAAACTAAAAGTTATCTAAGATATCCACACTGACAGCAAGCATTGGTTATGTTAGACCACAAAGTAAAGTGAATTTTGGGGCAATGTTTATAGGCAACAAGAAATTAAACGAGAAATTCTCTGCTTTGAAAATAATCCTCAAACTGTTAGAAACAAAAAATTCAAAACAAACCTTTTTTTTTTATTGGTTTTTGACAGACAGAGAGAAGGGGGAGGGCCCAGAGCAGTCTCCATAGTTGACAGCATTAGTTTTCCATATAGTTTCACTCCACAGGTGGGCGCGGGGCTGCACAGGGCAGGAACTGGGCTGGGAGCTTGCCACATAGGCCCCAGCAAGAACTGAACTGGGGGCACACCCCAGTTCAGCATATGGGTCTGCCTGGGTTGGAGCCAGGATTCGATCCCTGGTCTCCAGGGCTGCAAAGCAAGTGCTTAACCGACTGAGCCATCCCAGCTTCCCCAAAACAAACCGTTCTAAAACAAACACTGAAATGGAATGCAACCACTTCTTACATAAAATACACGACCACAGATAAGTATACCACTTACTCTGAAAAAATAAAAAAATTAAAAAAAAAATCTCCTTTATACCATAACTACCAGGTAGGTCACTTCCACCAAACTCCTTGCTAAACTAACTTTTTGACTTCTTTATTTTTTAAAACAGAAACAAATCAATTCTCTTTGGTTTGGGCATTTTCATGTACATTTAAATAAGCATATGTGTGCTTATATCTGTATAGGTATATTTATATATTGAGGGTGATAAAAAATGTATACATATTTTAAGAGCTCTTATCTATGTATTTCTTTTCAAAGTTGAATTGAATTACAGTAGCAATGTGTAGTATGACATTCACTCAAAAGACAGCATTAATAAAATGAACGTTAGCATCATTATGCAACGGGTAGGGCAGTCAAAGAAAGTGGCAGAAGCACAGTTCTCATTCAAGAAACACAAGACCATTTTGAAGAGGTATTTGAAATTTGAGAACATGGTGGAAGTACAAAGACAATGGAGCCATGAGTATGCAAAAGAACCTGAACATGCCTAACAATTACACGCATTTGTGACAAGTTTGAGATTCATGATAAACTGAAATGGCATGCACAGCGATACAAGTGGACACTTTGGTCAACGTTGCTCAAGCAGTAGTTCGCCATCATCAGAGGTCTGGACACTGATGGTAACCACTTCAACCACCTCTTGTAACTACATAAGTCAAACATGACATATTCATCTTTTGTTATTAGTATATATTGAGTATTACAATTTTTTCCTTTCTCAAAATGTGTATACAATTTTTGGAAGCATCTATATTCATTCTACAGGTCTTCTCTCTGCACTTTTAATTTCCCTTTATTCTGTTTAGATAAGTGCTAGGGCTCTATGCAGGTCATTCACATGTAAAATACAAGTGAAATGGATTTGATACATAAAAGGCATTTTTTTATTTTATTTCAGCTTCAAAGGTAGCTTTTCTCTCTTAAAGAAATTTCAAAACATGAATGTTAAGTTGTACAATCTCTGATTTAACAAGTCTCTTGATTACTTTCATAGTCAAAGACAAGTAACAGGGTATGATTATGAACTCTGAATATGTTTTCCCATAGCTGTGTATGTTTGTAAAAAAAAAATTTGGCAAGTTGTTTCTATTGATGGGAGAATAAAATCCATTAAAAGATGAAATATAAAGTGATTTCATTTTAACCAAATGCTCTTTATTTTTCCCATGCTTTTCTCTGAATGTTAGTTAATGTAAAAGTTCATAAGCAGGTGAAATGACAGTAGGGACACAAGAGGCACAGAAGCGTGGCATCACACCTTCAGCTATAGTAATAGAGTGAAACTCTAAAAAACAAAGGCCAATGCCAAAGGCAAAGAAGAATAAGGAAAAACACATCTCCTTTTATTGCCAGCGTGAAGATGATTAGGATGGTGCTACTTTCTGGAATTTTCCCAATCTGGTATTTTGCTATGTAAATACCAGTAACCTCTATTTGATTAAAAAAAAAAAAGTTAGCATATTAGAATTTTTTAGTAATTCAATTTTAAGATATAATCTTTGAACAAAATAGTCATGGATCCCTAGAATGGCATCTCTGACACATCGAACTTCGATAAAAGAATGAATGAAGGAAACTGTTTTGTGAATATTTTGGTGGAGAAAGTTTAGTTGATAACCTTTCCACTAAGGGATGTTACTTCTTAACAATTCTCACTAGACTGAGGAACTACTCACTATATTTTTGATAATGTCATTTATTTTTAAAGCTTTTGGTATTTCTGGAGAAAAATAAAATACTACTTTAAGAACTGGGCTTCCCTTCAGTTTTTCTGAAAGTTTCCTCTGAATGGTCATATCTGGCAATAAAATAGCTCCCATGCCCAGGTACTGCTATTATGCATAATTACTCACAGATGTCCCCACCCCGCACAACAGAGAGACATCCTCAGAGTTGGCTCACCCATCTGCATCAGACTTTTACCAGAGTACCCTAGAAAGTCCACATATTAGGATCACTGTCCAAACCCACCTTTAGCTCATGAGAAAACTGTAAAATGTGAATAAATTGAAACCTGACTTCTCATTCAGCACACTGAAATAAAATTGGTTATAACCTCAATTCTTCACAGTGGAGAAGTTCAATCTATAGACCAAAATAAGCTATTTAGCCATTTATATGCTCTAAAGTACAAAAATAAATAAATAACAGGGCTTTTAGAATGTTCATATTACAACTTTAGAAGAGGATATTCTTGAATCCACATTTTTTAGAAAAGCATAAAGAAAATGCAAAGCTATTTCTGCATTCCCATGCCTTCAAAAATAGGTCTCTGGATATCTAGCCAGTGACCTCAGGGGTAATCCAGCCCCAAATTCAGGTTTGGAAGAATCTGAATTTACTAGTATGGTTTGATCTACCCTGACCAGGAAAACTCCTAGAAACTTCTGTTCAGGGAACTGAATTTGTCTTGCTTCCAGTTCTTTCTAGCATCTCCAGCTCTTTTGATGTGGTCACATTAAAGACAGAAGAAGAAGCAACGAAAATCATAGGGGAAGCAAACACTAGTCCTTTCTTCTTCTCCAAATAAATTCATTCACTGTTATCCATTCTTTGTATGAGTTCTCATATCCTGAGCATTTATTATCCAAAGCTTATTTATATTTGAGAAGCACTGTGTTACCATCCATTAATCTTCTTTAACAAAAACCATATTAGCAATATAATCCCTTCTCTAACATATATTTTAAAGCTTTTGTTAAGAGATGAGTTTGTAGACTGCTCACTGGAAACCGCTCTTAAGGATTAAAAATCACAGTTTAGGAACTGTGATGAGACAGTAAATCAGGTTCTCTCTGCTCAGAAGCAAACACAAGAATCAGCTGGGGACAGGTAAATTAAATGATATACTTCCCCTAGTCACTGCTTCATTTACTGATCTGGTTTGAAAACTTTCCCACAGCATTTTCCCTGGACACCTCTGAAAGCATTTCAAATAAGGATGCTTTTCTGTGAGCCATCTGGTGGCTTCCTGGAAAGCAACAGCCTGAGATGTCCCTATTCAGAGATTGATGAGATTCCCAGGGGAACCTTTCAAAGCTGTTCATTTATAACAAGATGCTCACTGTGGGCCAAACTTGCTTTTAGGTAGTTCTAGCTGAACCGATGCGAATACAGGTAACTGATGTTTCAAAGATAATGAGTTCAATTCTCAGACATAAAGAAGTGATAAAAGAACATGCTATAGAAACATAGAAGCCTTATGAAAAGGGAACAAGGCAAAAGAATTTCCTCCAAAGAAAGTGAACATTCAGATACCTTGCACTGTTCATTCAACAAGCATGGATGGAGCACCTACTTTGTAGCAGACATTAGGCACTATGATTACAGGTATGACAAAGGCATAACTCTTGTGCCCCAGAAGCTGGTAGTCTTCTGGGAAAATATATTTTAATTTAGTTTGAAGGTTATTGAAATAATACAGAAAGTAAAACATAAAAGATGAATCTGAACTAATCTCAGTGAGAAGTAAACCCAGTGAGATGTTTTAAGAGTGAAAACTTAAGAGATATTAACAATTATGTATTGTTCTTGAAGACTCATTGGATGTGAGATGTGTGGCAAGAAAAGCATTCAGATTTAGGAGACCAAGTAGAAAATGCAGGAAGAAGACAGAAGAGAAACCTGGAGAAGCTATACAAACTGGGACATTATTGGTGTATCCATATAGGTTAAAGTCATTATCAGACTAATAGTCTACAGGGGTCCCCAACCTTTTTGGCACCAGGGATCGGTTTCTTGGAATACAATTTTTCCACTGATAGGGGGAGGAGGGATGGTTTGGGGATGATTCAAGCACATTACATTTATTGTACACTTTATTTCTATTATTATTACATTGCAATATATAATGAAATAATTATAGAACTCACCATAATGCAAAGTCAGTGGGAGCCCTGTGCTTGTTTGCCTAAAACTAGATGGTCGCATCTGAAGCCAGTGCATAGTACAGGGAAAGAGGCAGGGATAAAAGTGGTAAACAAAATAATGGGCTGGCCACGTGCAAACTAAAATACCGGTAAGCATCAGATTATGACTTAAAGCCTGTCACCGGATGCAGGTATACAACTGAAGTACATCAACTCACTTGCCACTAGAAAGCCTGCCACTAGGTGCAGTTTAATTGTCACTTGCCTCTCACTGATAGAGTTTTGATATGAGTCTGCACGCAATTGATTTGTTATAGTCTCTGTTCAGTCAAACCTAATGTTAATCTGTATTTACAGCCGCTCCCCAGCACTAGCGTCACTACCTCAGCTCCACCTCAGATCATCAGGTGTTAGATTCTCATAAAGAGGGTGCAACCTAGATCCTTCGCATGCACAGTTCCTGCTCCTGTAAGAACCTAATGCCACCACTGATCTGACAGGAGGCGGAGCTCAGGCAGTAACACAAGCCATGGAGAGCAGCTATAAATACAGATGAACTTTTGCTAGTTCACCTGCCACTCATTTCCTGCTGTGTGGGCTCAGTTCCTAACAGGCCACAGACCAGTATCCATCCATGGTCCAGGGAGTGGGGACCGCTGGTCTCCTACTGCATGGGGGGAAAAACAAGGCCAAGAACAGATTCTAAACCATACTAGATTTGAGGAGATAACAGAATAAGAGAATCTGGTGAAGGAAACTGAGAAGTAACAGTTGGTGAGAAAGGAAACCAAAACACAGTGGCTTCTGGGACGCCAAACTCTGGTTTCAAAGCAGGGAGCAGTCAATTGTATCAAATGTCTCAGAAAAGTGACCATGGGAACTGAAAATATTGCTGGGATTTGACAATTAAGAAAATGTATTGAAGTTTGCCAGAGCAGTCAACAGAGCCTTGAAAGCAGCATTGCATGCTGGACATATTGCTGTTTGAGGAGCCATTGAGTCTATCATGCAACATAATTGAAGAGTTCAACAAAGCACATTGGCTGAGAAGCTGGAATTATATATTCAGTCGGGCCAGCTATAAGACACAGACTTTTTGTCAACTTGTCCCAAACATTCTGAATGCTGTAAATTTAAATATCAGTCCTGTTGCTGTGCCTTTGGCCAGGTATTAACCCTTTGTTTGCTATTATCACGAATTACAGGTTATCTCCAAGGGGAAGGACTGGGGCCTTGGGTTGGAGGGATGTAGTGACTCTTTACCAAAAGAATAGGAATATTTTACCAACCTGTAATTTTACCAGTCTATAAGGCCATGTCAATATGTAGAGAAGGATTACCAGCCCTCAGCTAACCTATAAGTAAAGTTGATCACACAGTTCATTTCAACTGGAGGTCATTAGCTTTTTCATCATAGAGTAGTGGTGAGAGGTAACATTTTTTTTCAATTTACTGTGTATCCTTTATTCAACATACACATACTGAAAATATTTTGCATTGTTTCAGAATCTATTAATAATATTTCTTAAACAATAGGAGATCTAAAAGAGGTAGAAGGCCACACCCTGTGACCTTCAATTCCTTTCAGGAAACTAAATTGTGTATATGTAAAACAACTGAAAGTAATTACTAATATCTAAGCATTAATGTGGCAATGAGGGTAAAAAAGTAAATTTCATATGAATTCTGGTGGAGCCAAGCTTAATGGTGATCAGGATAATAATGTTGTTTAGGAAAGGCTTTAGAGCTAAGAAATAGGGTTTTCATGGAAATACTTGCTTTGTAAATATAATCGAAAGTCTTTACTACTGGTAGTCCTCTGTGCTCACATTTTGTCACTAAGTGAACAGAAGTGAAACTTAGAGTCAGTTGGTAGAATAAAGTGAGCCCTTTACTCGACAGACAAGAATTTATATTCTTTGTAAAGCTTTATAGTGGAAACATTTGAAAAGCAATCTGCCTTTATTAAGGTTTTCAACTGGTCTTATATGTAGAACTCTTTGGGTTACCTGCTTTTTACTATCGCCTCCAGTTCTAGGAGTCTGACCTTGCACTTCTAAGACCCTACGGTCTTGCTGGTTGAAGAACAAAGCCAGCATTAGCACAGAGTAAATTGTGTGTTTGATTAAGATGAAGTAATTACCTGCAGGGTTCTAACAATGACATCTCAAAGTGTGGATCTGCACAGTCAACCCAGGACAATGGCCTTCCCTGTCAACTCTTCACCCACCGTCATCTGCTCTCCTATTATCTTCTCACTGTTTGCCAATCACGACATCAGTGCTGATACCAAAAAGTTTTTGATAATACTTTGTAGTGCAGCCACTAATATTTTGTAAAAAGTGGTAATTCCATTTTAATTTCCTGAATTCTAAATATGATTACACTGCATACATTTGTTATAACATTGAATCACCTTTTTTAAATTAAAATGACCATTTTAAAATAACAGCCACATTGTCCTAAGTATGGAAATGTAGGAAAATAAATTTTCTCTCTCTGATAAAATCAACTTTCTCTACATTACAAATATAAATGCCAGTTGACTCAGACAAAGATTTGTTAACTTTTGGAAAGTAAAGAGGAAAATTAGCTAATTTTCTATGAGTTAAACTTGTATTCTTTATAAAAATAGGGGGTTTTTTTACTTGTATTAAAAATAAATGTTGTAGTCCACAATTCTGTACATTGTCTTTTTTTTATTTACCTCATGTTTATTTGATAAAATGAGAATTTTCTCAATACTCTCACTCAAAAGCCATGAGTTTAATCAAAAGTCAGCATATATAACTTCTTAATAATATTTTCTGAATTCCAAATGGCTGATTGATTTAGAAAAGAGATCTCAAACTATGTCCTCACATTACCAAACATCTGTATAGATGCTGAGAGATGATAAGAAAATAATAAAACCAAAGCCTTAGTGAACCAAGTAAAGTTGATTGGGAACTATCAAAGACACATATTTATCTGCTTAAGCCAAGGATTCACCATCCTTGTATTTTATTCCATATCCTGGATATAATTATTTTAAAGGTACACTAAGAAAGAGATAGGAAGTGTGGGATACTTCATATGTAGAACTAAGAGCTGAGGGTAGGTATACAAGGTATGACCAAAAAATGTGGTGAATGTTTAAATTTTAAAATATATATATTACTGTAAAAGACACACTGCCATTAATCACCCTCAAAATACTCCCCCTCACTTCTAACACACTCGTCCCACTGTTCTTGCCACTTTCTGAAGCAGTTCTGGAAATCCTCTTTCAGGGTGTCTTTAGTTGCATTGTTGGGTTGCCTCCTGAATTGCTTCAAAATGTTTACCTTTCATGTGGTGTTGGTGGTATAGTGGTGAGCATAGCTGCCTTCCATGGTCATTTTGACTTTGAGGAAAAGCCAGAAGTTACACAGTGCCAGATCCAGTGAATACAGTGGATGAGAATATATCGTAATGTTTTTATTTGACAGACATTTCCAGATCAGCAGTGATGTGTGACCTGCAGGATATCAAGGCAGCCATGACAGTGCAACTAAAGACACTCACAAAAGAGGACTTCCAGAACTGCTTCAGAAAGTGGCAAGAACAATGGGATATGTTTGAAGTGAGAAGAAATATTTTGAGGGAGATTAATGGCAATATGTCTTTTACTGTAATAAAGTTTTTTTTGTTTGGTTTTTATTAATCACACCTCATATTTTGTAGCAATGGTTCTCATCTCAAGGGCTAATTTTAGTCAACTATATACTTTCTCATGTCTTTTTTTTTAATCTTCCTATTTCACTATTTCCTTTTATTGAGGGTGATTACATCCATAACATAGAAATAGTGAGTGTTCTTGTCTTCTTGGGCAGAAAAGAAAAGGCAAGTTAAAGAGATTTAAAGAAAGGAAAAACATCCATGGAATAGAATACTGTCAGCCAAAAAAAGACAAGAAAATCAGGCTAAATGCCCCCACTCTAACAACAAAACAGAAGGAACACAGTGAAGAAGGGCCTTCAGGTTTAAGATTGAAAGACTCATGTGCAGTTCCCCTATATTCAAAGAGTTGACTAAATTTTTCAGCTTGGACTTAAAGGCTCAGAGCTAAATAAACCTATTTGTTGTACTGCTCTCTCTCCTTATATTTATTTCCTGCAAGTTTAGACAACAATAGCATCTTAGACTCTAACTTTCCCACTAACTTCCACTGAGAAAATCTTAATTTTGGTTTTACAATCTTCCCTATTTGTATCCCTTTGACTCTCAACAGTGGAAGCTTATTCCTACCAAGAGTCTGATGGGAACAGATGAGCATCTGAATTTCTTTTGATACTTTTGCAAGCTGGCTCAGCACACAGACACTGAACAAATGCTTTTGAAGATCATATTATTGAAAGAGAAAAATAAAAAAAGTAGTAGGATCATAAGATATAGTAACAGTAGTACAACTTACCAGGAATCAGGAAACAATCTTCTACTTCTTCTTGGCAATAGTCTGATCTTAACAGAACACTGTATCCAGTGTTTGTCTTTTCAGTTTAAAATGAATATGAAGAAATTTGGGAGGGGCTAGAGAAAAGCAAAAGAGTAAAATATAATGAGAAAAAAAAATGAAAAAACGTTATTTGAAGAAAATATTAAAGACACTGAGATTGTTTGATCTGAAAAAAGAAAAGCCTATGGAGAGATTTAATGAGAAGTGAGTAAAAATAAATAAATAAATAACCAAGTTATTCTTCTTCTTGACCAAGGAAACAATGAGAAGAAATGTGTTAAAGCTAGAATGAGGGTGAAAGAGTTTAGTTAAACATAAAGAAGAGACTCTTGGCCATGACTTTAAAACTTTTCAGTATACTGCCAAAAAAAAAAAAAAAGTTGTGAAATTTCTTGGAAACATCAATAACAATCTGTACTAATTGATTAAGGCATTTGCAAGAAAAAAACTTTAAATCTGATAACTTCTTCAAATGCCAATTCTGAGACATATTTAAAAGAATTTAGATACCTAAAAAGTCAAGTCAGATAAAAGTTTCCCAGTAAAAAACATTTTGTTCATAAACAGTATTTAAGTCTCTGACACCTCCAAGTTTATATTAGATTGTAAAAGCCTGAACTTTGCACTAAAATTTTTTAAATTGTTTATAATATATCTTTGTCTCTGCTTCTTGCACAGGCTCTATTTTTAGTAGCTAGGGCTTCTGAAGTCCTTGTGGTTATTGAAAAGAAAATAATGTTAAATCATTCTGATTTACAGAATATGAGACATCCAAATTGACTTTATAATTAAGGCTTTTTTTTTTTTTTAAAAAAGGTAAAAATAAAAACATCTCCCATTGTATAATTCATGTTACCTTCCAAGGTGAATTTCTTTCACCATCTGAATAACAACCTTCCCTATGCAGTTTCTTAATTCCTGAGTGGGGGAAACATGGAGAATAGAGAGAGATGGAGATAAGAAGAAAACAAGAACAAGATCAGGAAGTAAGAAAGAAGAGTGAGAAACTTGAAGTTTACCTTGATGGGATATAGCAGTACACACTGAAAGCTTTTAAGTAGAAGAGTTAGATAATCCAGCATTAGTTTTATTGAAATAATACTGAAAGTATGAAGAATAGAATCCAGTAAGGTGAGACTGGAGTGAGATCCAAGGACGGCTTAAATATGGTAGCAACAGTCAAGATGGACCATGACACTGGGTTTCAGAGGTATTGAGGAAGCAGTGACTGATTGAATGAAAGATAGGCTTGATGATGACAGAAATGAAGGACAATGCTCAGGTATTTGATATAAGGAAAGACTGAGAACATCAAACAAATATTGGATGGCCTTTAACATATTTCTGAAGCTCTTTTCTGAGATATTGTTGCTTAATCTTCAGAGCAGCCCCATAAATTATTTGACTAATGGAATACTAGACACACCAACCACAGAATTAGTAAGCGAGCTTGCAAGCCTGGAGTCCCAACGCCCAGATTTGCTTGAACACTTGAGGTTGTAAAATCTTATTCCCAATACACAAGTGACTTTTTCCCCCTTAAAGTATATCATTTCCAAGGGCAACTCAAATTCCAACTATTCTGAATGTTATGGCAATAGCAAATCCACTCATGATTTTCAGGCTTTTTTGGCAACTCTAAAATAAGCTGCTCTGGTGGTTTCTGCATTAGCACTCCCCTGGTGACTGTCTAAAGGGTCATCATGCAGAGTTCTAATTGAATCTGCCTAACACTCTCCTGGAGATTAAAGGTAAGTATTTCCAAGAGAAAAGAAAAGTAATAAAACAGAAGAGCTTAAAGTCAGGTAGTAAGAGAAAGGAACTGAACAATCGTATAGCATGTGCATTTATGATGATTAACAGCACAAACCCTACTAAATAATACTTAAATTCAGGGTCTGTTCTTAGGGAAACTTCCTCAGAGACTGACAACAGGAGCTCGAGAGTAGCCATTTAACCATTCACCAAACGCTACAATCATGAAATGAGTCTTCAGAAATATTACTTCATTCCATGACTTTAGGACAGTAAGATTATTTAAAGGAAAGAAAAGAAATCATAATTATTTCTAACCTGGCTGAACATTGATTCAATTGGTCAAGATGGTAGGCTTAAAATTTCATAGTAGAGAACTCTTTTGTTTACAACACCTTAATGACATGTTTATTTAAGAAAGATAACATCCACAGAGCATAGAGAAGTTAAAGCTTTGATCTTTACCCCAAGGTCATTTCTCACTCTGAGCAGCTTTTCCAATCTGGAGAAATTGGTGACTAATTTTATTTCTCAATCAAGAAAGTTCTGGGCCTTATTTCCTCTAAATTTTGCTTATAAATCTGACAATCCTCACTTCATTGTCTCTCTTTCTTCTCATACTTTATTTTGTACAGCTAAGAGAAGCCACTTGATAAATTCAAATTTTGGCCTGGTAATCTCCTTAGCCAGAACCATAAATTTATTAGGCATATTCCCCATTTTTCAACTTCTCTCAGGAAAGAGTTTTGTCAATATTTTACCTAATACAGTAGACTCTCTGTTAATAAGAATGCAAGCAACCAGCATTCTCAAGCAACCAGCAAAATAGTTTTGTTGGTTGCCTGAGATTTTTGCCAGTTGCTTAAGAGCACCAGTTAACAGAGATTCTACTTCAATTTATCCAGCATCTACCAATCCCCATGGGAGTCTACTATACTGTAAGTCTACTATACTGTGAGTCCACTAACTGTGAGTCTACTATATGTAAGTTACCATTTTTCAAAACCCAACAATAAATTCATTATTTTCACATCTTTGCCACTTTTTCAGTCACTGATTGCTGACCAATACTAAAATCAATACCTCATTATTTAAGTTTTTATTACAGCAATTCCCACTTCTATTAATTGCTAATTCTTCTATGAGTTATCCAGTGTTACCTATTAAACAAATGTGTTATGTAGAGCCTCAAAATTATAACCATTCTATGTGTATGTTTTGCTGTGAACCAATAACGGTAGAGATCAGCTCAAAAATTTTTCTGCCAGTCTTCCCTGGGACTATTCATGTGGGGGACTGACTAACACTGTGTATGTTAAGATGACCATACTCACATGATTCACATGTTTGGTGGTTGCTGCTGGCCATCTGCTGTGTCTCTATCTCCAATTCATGCCATCATCAAGGCCAGCCCAGGCACTGTTCTTGACCTAGGGTCAGAAGTCTCGCCACATCACTTCTGCCACATTCCATTAGTTAAGGAAAGCAAGTCACAAGGCCAACCCACATTCAAGAGGTAGAAAATAACTCCATCTTCTGAAAGGGGAGAAGAACAATATCTTATTGTAAAAATGACATTCACAAAGTGACAACAATTATTGCAGCCAACCTTTACAAATAATCTACTTCTCACAAATGCTCCTGATGTGTTTTAATTATTATTCAATTCAAAATATTTTCCAATATCACTTTTGATCTTCTTTTTGACTATGTTATATTTAGAATAAATCTTGCTTAATTTATAAATATTTGGGGATTTTCTGGTTATCTCACTTTATAGGTTTCCAGTTAGATTTATCTGTGATCAAAGAATACATGTGGTATAATTCCAATTCTTTGAAATGTATAGAGACTTGTTCTGTGGCCTTGTACATGGTCTATTTTGGAGAACACACAAGGTGTTTGTGTAAAGAATACATATTCTATGCTGAGTGGGTTTAATGTTTTATAAACATCAATTAGGTCAAATTAGTTGATAGTAATATTCAAATCTTTTTACTTACTGA
>PVKE010012565.1:22961-38180 GCA_004027555.1 Craseonycteris thonglongyai
ATATTTATAGAGAGTAATTATTTTATCTTCAGTGCATATTTATTTTTATTTTACTTTTGACAGATAGAGAGAGAGACAGAGACAGAGACAGCTAGAGAACCGAACTGTGGGAACTCCCCAGTTCAGCATGTGGGTCCACCTGGGCCGGAGCCGGGATTCGATCCTCGGTCCTCGGGGCCTCAAAGCGAGCGCTCAACCCTCTGAGCCGTCCCGGCTTTCCCTAAATATATATTTTTTTATATATTTATTTTTATTTTTGACAGAGAGAGAGATACAGAGACAGAGACAGAGAGAGAACTGAACTGGGGGAGCTCCCAGTTCAGCATATGGTTCCGCACGGGCCGGGATTCGATCCCCGGTCCCTGGCGCTGCAAAGTGAGCGCTTAACCCACTGGGCCATCCCGGCTTCCCCCTCTTACTGATTTTTTATCTACTAGTTCTACAAATTATTTGGAAAAGGAATATATTAGTCAAAATTCCCCAGAGAAACCAAACCAATAGCATAGAGACAGAAAAAGAGATAAAATTGAAAAAATTTATTATGAGGAACTGGCTCACACAATTATGGGGTGGCTGAGACATCAGGTAATCTGCATCTACAAACTGGAGATCCAGGGAAGCCTGTGGTCTGGTTGCAATCTGAGTCTGAAGCC
The DNA here is from genome assembly GCA_004027555.1 of Craseonycteris thonglongyai. NCBI lineage: Eukaryota > Metazoa > Chordata > Mammalia > Chiroptera > Craseonycteridae > Craseonycteris > Craseonycteris thonglongyai. The sequence goes on from PVKE010012565.1 coordinate 23,615, forward strand.
TGAGAACCACAAACACTGATGATCTAAATCAGGGGTCTCCAAACTTTTCAGCCCGTGGGCCGCATTAACTATCAAACAGCAGTTTGGGGGTCAACTACACATTTGAGGTCCAAATAAAAAAGAATCAAAACATAGATGTTGTTTTTAACTATTTATTTAATATTATTTTATTCAGATAAAAAGGTCTCCATAGGCCGGATGAGAGGGCCTCGCAGGCCATAGTTTGGAGACCCCTGGAAATCACAGTGCAAGGTTAGAAGAACAAGGTCTCAGCCCAAAGAGTGAGGCAGAGAGAGCAAGTTCTCCTTTCCTTCACTTTATGTTCTATTCAAGCAATCAATGCACTGGATGAGGTCCCCCCACATTGATGAAGGCAACCTGTATTACCCAATCCACAATTCAAATGCTAATCTCTTCCAGAAACCCCTTCATAGATATACCCGGAAATAATGTCTAATCAGGTATGTGGGCACTTCAGAATTTGATAAGGTTTTTGTCATGATTACACTGTTACCAAATCTGTTTTTAGTTTGGTTTTGGGACAAGTCTCTCCTTAGTTCTGCATTTAAAAAAAGCACTGTACTTCAACCCACAGGTTCTGTGGATTGTTATCTGGAAATGGAGCATCTTGTTTCTCCCCCAGCATTTTTCCTGAACTAGAAGCTAGAGCTCAGATATAAGAAGGAACTTGTCATCATGTTTCCCCCTTAACTTTAGATCTTTGGTCCATTCTCTGGTTGCCCATCTATCTCTTTGGATCACATCACCTTAATGAAATATACTTGAATAGCCCTTTCCAAACTCTAACATTTATTTTTTCCTGCTAAAGATCACAGAAGAAAGTTTAGCACTAAGTATAATGTCTCTCATTCCAGTCCACAATCCATATTATTTGACAGGTTTTTGACAAAGTTTGAGGCCTACGAATTTAGCCATTTCCTTTTTCATCAAAAGGAAGAGAAATCTCACCATTCCTCCACCCCACCCACCTACTGGTTTTGTTTCTTTTGCAGCTTCTGAATGAATAAAATAGAAACAAAATGTATTTTAGCCACAATTTTTAACTAGAAGTTCTTTCTTAAAACAGATATATAATATTTAACTTGCAACTGAAAAGCCAAGTATGTGACACAACTACCGGTAGGTTGCACTTCTAGAATATATATGTTTTTGCACTTCTCACCCAGACGATTTAATCTGGAAAACTTCTTCAGGCCAATCTATTATCAAGTATTACTCTGCAGCTTTCTAGAAATCAAGTCCCAAAGTCAGCTAAATTACAACTGAGAACTGGGAATTCATTTCCTTCCAGAAATTATTCACAAGGAGAAACAAAGACTAGGTTGTTTTAAGTAACTTCATGCCTCTAGAATGTCACTATCACAACCACCATTAACCCTGCACTCGGGGTTCATAAAACCAGTAAAATCAGTTCCCAATCAGAATAGTTAAGCTGAGAGTAATCAGATTGCTACATAATTAGACAGTCTAAGCCCACATTCAAATTCAGCATTATGTAGAGTTATATGTACCCTATGAAACATTTTTAATTACACAATAATTATCTAACCTCTGAGTGATTTCTCCATGCTCAACCCAGTAATGTATTCTCAAACTGAAAAATGCTTTCACCGCACTTTCCTGATACATACAGAAAGCACCTCCCGTGTGAGGGTGAAAACAATATGAAATCAGTGTAGCATTAATTACATTTCTATGTTATGCTCCCCATTTAGCAGGCTAAAAAGAACTGTAAAAGTTCCCGGTCGGTGATGAAGAAGCTGTAACTAAATATTTTTAGGTGTGGTGGGTCATTCTTATTGGACAAAAACAGTCATTTCTAAAACAACAGTCTAAGGTTCCTTTTTCATATTCAGCCTTGGCTAATAGTGGCCAACTAACTCTTGATGAGTTCACCTCATACAAAATAAGGTTGATAATAAAGCAATCATTAAATCTGTTTCTAAGAAGTTTGTGTATGTGCCCATCACTTTCACCAAACTCATCGCCAGATGTGTTAGCAAAGCAAATGAAACCTATTTCTTATCAGAAATATAGCAGTCTATATACTCATTATGGTTATATACACATTGATCTCTAAACTCCTGTCCCAGGGGAAGCCAGGATGGCTCAGTGGGTTAAGTGCTCACTTTGCAGCCCCAGGGACCGAGGATCGTGTCCCGGCCCTGGCCTGTGCCGACCCATGTGCTGAACTGGGGAGTATCCCCAGTTCGGTTCTCACTGGGGTGGGACCCCGGCCCAGTTCCTGCCCTGTGCAGCCCCAAGCCCACCTGTGGAATGAAACTATGTGGAAGAACTGATAATGTGCAGCTGTGGAGACTGTTCTGGGCCCTCCCCTTTCTCTCTGTATCTCTCTCTCTCTCTCTCTCTCTCTCTCTCTCTCTCTCTCTCTCTGTCAAAAACAATAAAAAAATAAATCTTTAAACTCCTGTCCTAACCTTGGGAAAGGTCAAGCATCCTTGTTACTCAGAAGCAAATTATCAGAACAGAATCCCTGAGAACAGGCTGTTTGGCACTAACCGGTTATAGCCGTTCAAGACTAATTTCCACATCAGGACAAATAAATAAATATACATATTAAAGAGAAAATTCCACAGTTCTCATGTAAGGAGTTTAATAATGATCCCAAATAGACCATTCAATTATTGGCCTAAGGAAGGGTCCTTTTAAAATAGTCACTTTGAAAAGACCCTGAAAATTGATTTTAACTAATTTCTTCTCAATTTCTACACCTCATATCAAATAATATCACATCCTTACATAGAAATATGGCTATAGCTTAAAAGAGAAGATGATAATTTTTAACAAGCTCATTTTCATCTCATTCTGCTACCTGCTATCCTGTACTCACATGGTCACTGACTAATTTTTCAGATAACTAGTAAGTGGTATCTGTACTAGAGAAGTGTCCTGCTTCTTGCTGCTGTTAGAGCACATAATCATTGTTGTGTATGTGCTCATACCAAGCTAAAGACATTTCACAATATCCAAGACTCCTAAAGATACTCATAAAGTCACTTTTCCCTTTTAATTCTTCCCTACTAGTAGGAGTCTTTGTTGGACTCAGTCTGAATTCTGCTGGAAGCTCTATGCAGTGGTCATCCAAGCTGCATTCGTTCCTATTCTTCATGTCATGTGACTCATCTGTTCTTCATCCTCTACCTTTATAGCAACAGCTTGCATACCCCAGTTTCAGTACACCAAGTCAGGTTCATGGTGAAAGGTTGCTTGAATGGAGAAAGGAAAAACCCTTCTTTATTGCCCACCAAGTCATCCATGGCGTACGTCCTGAGGATGTATAAGAGCTTTAATATCACAATTTGTAGCCCCACATTTGGATATTTTACAGTTTGGACTCTGAAGCTGCTTACAAGGCATGAATTTGTTCTTTGAGCTCTAAAACTGCCCCCAGGGCTGGCCCCATGCTAACTGTACTACCTTATAAATCGTACTCCCTGTACATCTGATAAGAACACATCCTGCACCAAAACTGCTTGGCAAAAAAAACTCTCCATTCTGCAAGACCTAAACGGAGATGAGGATGTACATAAATACATTTTAATAAGCATTCCTCATTGTTCTTACCTACCAACTCCACATTTTCACTACTGAGTCAACATAGGTCCTGTTACCCCCACCACTCAGAAAATGAATGATGTAAGTTTCTGATGTTTCCCTAGTAATCCATCTCTTTGTTAGTTACCCTCTTGTAATTTGCATCTTTAAAAAACCTGCCCCCCTTTCCCCCATCTCAGATTATGCTTGTGGTTCATGCCAAAGGCTATATTGTCTGATTTGAAAATTCATTGTCTAGTGAGCAACCTGTTTCTCAGACAGCCATCTTCTCAGTGTGTCCTCACCCAGCACAAAGGGTGAGGGAGCTCTCTGGGCTCTCTTTTAAAAGGACACTAATGTCAATCATCAGGGTTCCACCCTCATGACTTAATCAGCTCCAAAGGCCCCATCTACAAATACCATCACACTGGAGATTAGGGTTCCATATACAAATTCTGGGGGTATACAAACATTCCATCTATAGCAGTATTTATATATACACATCTTTTAATTACATAGAATATCATAACTGCATATTAAAGTGTTAAAACATGTCAGATAAGATGATAATTCTTTGAGTAACATTTTCCATTACACCCTCTTTCATCATGCCTCAGGGATCACCCCTATTATTGCAGCTTTCACTCTCACCCTCTTGTAACCCTGCCACCTCAATGTTATGAATAAGACCAGTCAAACTTATCAGAGGATGAGAGATCATGCAGAGGTGAACTGAGGAATCTCAAGCAACATCTAGCACCAACTGCCTCAAGTCAGACTAAGGACAACTAGGACTCCTTCCCCAGCCACAGCAGAACCTTCAGATAATTGTATCTTGAAAGATCCCAGGTTAAATTGGAGTAAGACCTTCCCACATTGCCAACCTATAGATAATGAGAAATAATAAACCATTGCTTTATGTTATTAGGTTTTGTACTGGTTTGTTATATAGCAATAGATAATGGAAACATCCTTTGCCTATTTTTCTATTAAGCAAGTGGCTTTTCCTTTTTAAATTGTTGTTTTAATTTTTTTATTTTAAAATCTACTCCTTTTTCATATACAACATAATGATTCAATATATCCATGCAATGCAAAATGACTGACACAATAAGTGTAGTTAACATTCATCACCATACATAGTTACAATTTTTTTTTAATTATTAAATTTATTAGGGTGATGTTGGTTGGTAAAAATTACATAGGTTTCAGGTGTACAATTCTATATTACATCATCTATGTATTGCATTGTGTGCTTACCACCCAGAGTCAGTTCTCTTTCCATTACCATATATTTGATGCCCCCTCCCTCCACTCCCACACCACTCCCCCCTTACCCTCAGGTAACCTCTAAACTATTGACAGTGTAAAAACAATAATAAATTAAGAAAAAAAAACTTTTTTAAGAACTTTTAAGATCTACTCTCTTAGAAAGTTTCTATATACACTACAGTACCATTAACAATAGTCACCACACTGTATATTATATCCCCATGACTTATTAAAATCTACTTCTTAATGATATTATAGATTTCACAAATACCTTCTTCCAGTCTATCTGTTGTTGTATCAGTATCCATCAAGAAGAACAAAACCAGAGAAGATGTATATTAACAGGGTTATTAACAAGGAATCGGCTTATGCAATTGTGGAGACTGGGTAGGTAAGGCTGAAATCCATACGGCAGACCTGTCCAAATGGAATGAGCTGCAGTTCACAGGGTGGAATTTCTTCTCCTTCAATGAAACCTCAATTCCACTCTGAAGGACTTCCATCGAACAAATTAAATCAGGCCCACCCACATTATCAAGGATACCCTCCTTTACTTAAACTAACTAATTATGGACTTCAATATCATTTTTAAAATGCCTTCACAGCAACACCTATATTCATGTTTGATTGAATAATGGGGAGCTATAGCCTACCCAAGTGGACATACTTGTCTGTCACAACTTGTCTTTAAATTTATACGGTGTCTCATTATGCAAAGCAGGATAGGTCAGACACAAGAGGACAAGTACTATATGATATTACATATGTGCATCTAAAAAAGTAAAACATGTAAAAAACAGTAAAACAGTGGCTAACATGGGGTGGGTGAGAGATAAGATTGATGAAGTTTAAGGGTACAACAAGTAATGGATAATAAGCAAGCCATAGACTCTAATGCATAGTATAATGGACAAAGACAAAAATCCTGTACTACAATTATGTAATCTGATAAGTATCGCTACAAAAGTAATCACATTATAATTTTAAGTGCATCAAAGTAACACCTTATACACCTTAACCTTATACAATGTTACTTGTCAAATTATATGGTGTCTTTAGTCAAAATTGTTTTTAATTCTAACATAATCAAATCTATCAGTCTTTTATGGTTTTTGGTATCATGTTTTAAAATCACTTATTTTGTCCAGTTTCTGAACAAGTTCTCTTATATTTTAGGGTCTTTGTGAGTTTAGTTTTCTGTTTTTTATTCTTTATATTACTATTAGGTACTTTATCTACCTGCATTTTTTTTTAATAACTAGTATACGGTAAGATAACTAACTTTTCCCCAAACTCAGTTGTGGTTTTTTTTTAATTAACCTGTTATCTATCCATCTATTTGAAAGGCCCTGTTGCTTATAAGTGGAGGTTTAGTGGGAACACAATCCCTGTTTCTAATCTTTCACTGAGACACTTGGCCAATATTTCCTTCACACAGTGAACCAAGGCCAATTGATCAGAAAGACAAGGTAGTTGTGTCATTTTGAGTATTTAGAAGAGGTAATGCCCTGCTCCTTAATTTGTGTAAGCATGTGTTTGTTAGGCTTTTCAGATTCTATAAGATGGAAAGGTATTATTGCTGTGTGATCCTCCTCCAGCCATTAAAACTGGTCCAGAGATGGACACCTGAAGCAAGGCAAGGCACCGGAGTCTCTCTTTTTAACATTTGCAATTAAGTCTGAGAATACATCAGAGTGTACCTTGTCTTTTGAACTAAAAGGGCATAAAAATCTTGAAAGTTTTGGCATAGCCATATTTTATAATACCAAATAGACTGAGTGTAAGACTGAGAAGAAAGAAGTAGGGGTAGATAAAGATTCAGAGATAAGAGACAGCAAGATTCAGAGATATGATGGCTCTTTTTATCTCCTTATCCAGACCCTACCAACATCTACCTTCATTTGGGACTTGGAGTTTCATGAAAAAATCTCGCAATAGTTTCCTTTTTTGTCAGTAGCACGAATATTTTTCTAATGCCATAGATGCCCTTATCGTATCCAAATGGAAGTTTGTTGGTTTATGAAAAGAGCACACAAGAGAGAAGCTTACCAGACATTATGATCAGTGAGCCTTCAAATCTGACAACATATTTATAGTGGGAATTAAGAGCATCTATTGATACAGATGAGTTACTTAATTAGAGATTATTTTAGGGAAACTTCTACTCTACTCACAACAGATAAACTCCATTCTCTTTTGGTAAGAACACTATAATAAGTAATATTTTTCTTTTTTGTGCATATATAAGACATACCCAAAAAAGTACAGCTTTAAAAAGTGATACACATGTAACCTCCACCCAGGTCAAAAAAAAAATCATACATTAGCAGAATTCCAAAGGCCTCCATAATGTTCCCTCCCAATTACTATAATCCTCTGCTCCCCAAAATTGACTATACTCTCTTCTAAATCATAATTTTGCCTGTTACCAAATATTATATGAAGGAAAATCTTAAAACTATTATCTTACTTTATTTCTTTTCCCTAATATAATAATTGTGAGATTAATCCACTCTAATTTGTCACAGAAGTTCATGAATTTTCTTTGCGTCTCGTATTTCTTTGGGAAAATAACTGAATTTACAGTCCATTTATTGTTGATGGAAATGAGGTTGCTTCTAGCTTTTTGGCTAATATGAAAATGTTGAGTAAATATTTCTGTAACATCTTTTGGTGAAGATGGGTATGAGTTTTAGTTGAATTTTTATGTAGGAGTGAAGTCCTTGGACCACTGGGTTTGCTGAGCTTTGGCAGATCATGCCAAACTGCGGGACCACTTACATAACTTTCTGGGCCAAGTGACGTCTGAAAATTCAGAACTCCTTATTCAAAAATTATTCAGACCTTCTAGACTGAACCAGCAGAGCAATAAAACTAGTGTGGGGGCCTTCTAAGCACTGGGCCCTCTAGGACGGCATCAGTCACTCACCCACGGAGCTGGTTTTGCCAAAACTGTTTTCCAAACTGGTTGCACCAATTTACACACTTCAGGGTTTTCTCAAGTTACTCAGATTCATGGAATTGTGAGACTTGTAATAGGACTGAACATTTGATTATTGTTAAAGCTAGCCCCAGAATTGTGTCTCAGGGGAAAAAGGGGGCAGGGGGATACCTTGTGTGATAAAAGCTCACAGGGTAAAGGCAGATATTCTATAGGAGAAACAAATGCAACCAAAATGAATAGTGGATTTTTTTATTTTTTAAGATTTATTTTAGTTTTTTGAGAGAAGGTGAGGGAGAGAGAGAGAAGAGGCCCAGAGCAGTCTCCACAGTTGTACATCCTAAGTTGTGACATGGTTTCATACCACACAGGTAGATGTGGGGCCACACAGGGCAGAAACTGAACCAGGGGCCTCCCACATGGGAAACAAGACCCTTTGATCCTGAGCCATCTCAGCAGTTATCAGTTGTGCTGCAGTTCAGCATATGGGGTTTGCCCAGGCATGGGCCAGTAATCAAACCCCATACATCATGATTGCAAGGCAAGCATTCAACTGCTGAGCTATCCCAGCATCCCCAGTACTGGATGTTATGGATGAGAGACAAGGTAAGGATTGTACATCTTTCTGAACAGACTAGACGAAGCAAAAGGTAAGAGATAGTGAAGGGAAAAAAAAGAGAGAAAATGGTGTGAGTTTGGGTAGTAAAAACTGCCCATTGTCAGACTTGCATTAATAAGAATTTATAACGTTCAACTTTAATTTGTTTGTATTTCCAAATTGTAAGTATTTCTCCCCATGTCCCACCAATACATTTTCAGGGTTGTGTGAGAATAGTTTCTTTGCTGATTTTGATAAGGATCCTGTGCTATATTTAAACAATGCCTCTGTAGAAAAAAATTAGACAGCACAGAAATATTCAGCAGAAGCAGTGAATTAGAATCAGAGGTGCACATGTCTATCTGCCCCGGGGAATATGCGGAAGAGCTTAGGCCTTCACAAAGCATCACATGGCTTTCAGCTAATTTTATTTAAAAGCAGGATCCTATATGTAAGTAGTAGCCATTTCCAAGTCAATTAACAACCATCATACAGACTGCATTGGGTCTCTTCTAAATAAATTTTATCTGAAATAGAAAAACAGAAGTTTGTCTTCTTGTCAAAAAAGAAGGGCAATCATCTTTAACACTCAAGAGTTCCAGTACACCAGTAGACATTTTGAGAAAGCCCATAGTAGTGTTGGCATTTCTGCACAAACATGGCAAAACCCAGTAGACAGAATATGGTGACCAGTAGGATGACATAGTGTCGACAATAGCTCCGAGTTGTGTCAACAGGTACCAAAGCAAGACAGAGGGAAAGAGGTCATATCACGTGGTGATTAACCCAATTTAGTGAAAATAATTCAGTAATATGTGTGTGTGGACTTGGGGGCCAGGGCTTATTTCTCAATGAGCTAGATTCCTCAATAACAGGTGAGAGCAAAAAACAAATCATACATTTTAGGAGCTTCAGAAGCTTCAAATTATTCTTTTTCTGGTGGTGTAGGTTGGTTCTATTTATTTCCCAGCTAGAGTTTTGACCTCTACAAGCACACTGAGGACATGTGCCTTGTTTAATTTATCTTTGTATCTGTAAGCACTTAAAAATCATTCTTAACTAGTAGACATATGAACTAAACAAGGTGACAAACTTATTTTTAAAAAAACACAAAAATTTTCCAAATGAAAGTTATTTGAAAAGTCTATCAAAATGAAAAAAAAATGAGAAGGTAGAGAAGTTATCCAAAAACTAAAATCATAGTTTATAAAAATACTGAGTCTAAAAAAAGAAATTTAGGCTTCTGTGATAAGGGAAATAAATTACAAGCCAACATGAAGATTATCAGAACAACAGGAATATAAAATGTATCCATGGGGAAACACTGTATTTTCATGAAAAAAAACAATGAGAAGGGATTACAGTGAACTGTAAGTATGACCTTGGGCAAATAGTTTAATCCATAAAAATCACAAACCTGAATCATCCCCACTGTGAGCTTTTTTCTGCCTGTTCCCAGGACACTGGACACTGCTGGGAGAAAACAGAAAGCTATTCAGACTTGGCACATCACAAATGCTTGCGATCTAACTTCAAACAGGCCCTCTGTATTCAGCACGCCTGTAACCACAACCAGGTTTGCTCCCCTCATGGCCAGTTCAAATCTTCTATTTTCTCACACTCACCGGCCCCTCTCCCTCTTCATCATGAGTAGATGACTTCTCCTACTTTAATGCAAAATTGAGGCACCAGGGTCATCGAGGTCTTGTCTTTCACCAACCCTTGTTCTCATCTTAGTGCAAGCTTGTCCAACGCGCAGCCTGCAGGCCATGTGCAGCGATTTGGGTTTGTTTTAGAAAACAAAATGAAACAAACTGCATGCATATAAATTTTTTTAATGATGATTAAATGGGAAATGGACTACTTGGGGTGATAGGAAAAAGCAAAAAGAAAAGATATAAATTTTGCTACTCAACATTTTAGAAGGTAGAGGTAATATGAGTATATTTATGGGGGAAAAAATGTTATAACAATAAATATTAAAAGGACCAAATAATATGATAGTCTTTCCTCTGAAGTTAGAAAAGCAACAAGTGACAACTTAGAGATACCAGAGGGAAAAAATCAAGTTCTTGCAATGGTTTGAATATAAAAGGAGAAAGGAAGAAAGGACCGTGGTTGAGAATAAGTCCAAGTTTTAAACATTTATGAAAACAGTATCTACAAAATATCTGGAAGATCTAGAGAATGAGGGCATGAGGGGCAGGAGGGTACATGAGGAAGAGAAAGAGGAAAATGAACTACATATTAATGAAATAGCTCCCAATTGCCATTTACCAAATTCTGTTAGGTGTTGACGTATCTCTAACTCCGGAAATTTAAGTCACTTTTCCTGTTCTCATTATTCTGTGGTATATTTTTGTCCATGTATTCTATTTTATTTTACTTATTTCTACTTTTCTATGGCAAAAATAACTTTTCAAATATGTCATTAAAATGGCAAATTTGCAACTTCAAGTAAAATCAAGTTTACAATTGATGAATTGTTGCTGATATTCCCGTCATGAAAGTACACAATTGCAACCTGACAAAGACATTAGTGTGATGTATAAAAATATCCTGTGTCTGTTTCTGCAATATATGTTCATTTCAAAGATAAAATAATAAAAGCACATTGCTTCTGTAGATTTCAATTTGGAAGTAAAATATGCTCAACTGAATGTGTTGGCTTTCTTTTAAAGGGTATATTCCCTTCCAACAAACCATTCGTTAACCAGTTTGGTGTTAGAAATAGCTCCTTAGTACAGAATAAAATTGACCATCACTGGATCTCGTCTTTTATTACAAGTGGATTTCTAATGACTATGATATATACTATGACTATGATATTCCAAGTTGGAATCCATCACTAATACTATACTAGTATGGAAAATGAAACATAGATTTATCATTTCTAAGCCTACTTTCTTAAAATATATCATAATATAGGTTTGAAAATAAACTCAGCATAACTATAATATTCATAGTTCAGAAGTCAACAGGTCCTACTTTCCTTTACCCACCCCAAACATTTCTCCTCTTACTAGTGTTCCCCAGGCCCTTGTGGCTTCCACAGCAATGGAAGAGGAGAAAGCTGAATTTTCTGGAATCATAACTATCCTTTCATTATTCTCCTACTCAAAAATATTATGTAGTTCATCTTTTTCTATAGTTTCAGCTCCAAATCTCTTTATAGTATGGGCTCTTCCAACTGTAGCTCTCACTACTACCCCATTTGTAGCCCTGTTCTCATCTGTTTTCTGGAGGTAACATGCACATCACATCTGTTTGTCCTAACACCCTCCTTTTCTATCTGTATCCAAACCTCACCTGCATTTTAGGAGTCAACTTCAAGGTCCCTTTTCAGTGTGTAAGCCTTCCCCAGGGTCTCAAATTCATACTGTCTTCCCCTTCTTCAGAACTGTTTTAACTCTGGGGCATGCCACTCACTCATTTACATTAGTGACCTCTACCTTTTATGGTCACCAGTGTTTCCATGTATGCTAGTCCTGGGCCTCCAGGGAAATTATAAATTTACTGAGGACAAAGGTCTAGTTTGTTTTGTTTTGTTTTGTTTTTACTTATTACACTGTATAGTAAATTTCAATACAGGACTAGTATGGGGTTTGCAAAGAATATGTGCTTGATAAACATGAATGTTGATTCTTACACCACCTTTAAAAAGCTGAAAGATTAGAACAACCCCTCAAAGTCAGACTTTAAGTTCACTCATGATGGCCACCATGCCACTGAATCTGTTTCGACCTACAGTCAATTTATTCAACATAATGTAAGAAGAATCATCAAATACTTCTGAGTGATTCTACCCACTCTCTTTCCAATGACAATAAGCTAAATTTCCCCCTATCAAAGTTATCCTCACACAAAAAAAGATAATTTCTATTCAATACTTCGAATGGGCAGAAGAGCAGTTACATCTTTCACTTGTCCTTTTAGGTCATTATTCCTTTATTTAACAACTATTTATTGAAAGCCTACCATATACAAATGATAAACCCATTAAGGACCAGAATGCCACCATTCTGATCCATTCCTTTATGCCTTAAAAATCCTCCAATCTTCACAAAGCTTCAATTAAATGCAAATACACCAGAGAGAACACTTTGAACCACTATGAGATAACACCTTTACCAGGATCAACTTCTGATTTTAAGAATGGCACCTGGAAAGCCAGGGACGGAAAAGGTACTAAAAGAAGACGTGGTAGGTACTAGTAAAGCCTCACCTTAATTTGATCTAGAAAATGACAAAATCCCCTTCTACAGAGGTGGGTAGGGGTATATTCAACTCTCCCATTTCTCTACTTTCCTAGGGCCAATCATCAGGTTTACTTCGCTCTGGCATACATATTTTTTTTAAGTCTTTCTACCTGGACTAGATCGTAAATGGAAAGGTAATTCCCAAAATGGCCTCAATAAAACCACAAGCATTATCTGGTTATAAATCAATTCAGGGGGAGGGGAGAAGTTCTAACTTCTTTGTTATCCACATTAGCTTACTTTAACATTTGGCCTCGTTTAAACAATGCATTCTGAAGCCCCAAGCAAGTGTGTGTAGTTCTTTTGTCTAACCTAAAAGGAAAAATGATTTTTCTTCATTACACAAAGGAAAGGCTAAACTTTCATAAAATGCCAATACAAAATTTCAGCACATGTTATGTTTAATTGGCTGGACTAATATGAATGATCATCAGGTCAGGGAGTGTCTGTGAATCTGCTTTTAAAGATTTTCATCCTGATCTTTGAGAACTGAGTTATGCGGTTTTGCTGCCCTCTTGAGGAGAGTCGAGAATCATTATATCTACTACTCATTGGACACATATTCTTATTATATTTACTGAACCTGATTAAATGACTGACTATATTAATCAAATCACAAATTAAAATAAGTATTGCAATACACATAGTCTTCTAAATATCTCAAAGAACTTATAAATCACTACATTATAAAATTTCCAAACTAACCAATACACGTTTTGGAGGTCTACTAGTTGCCCTTTATGAATAACTAATATTTACTCAAAGGCAGTTACAAGGTGTGTTACCCACTTACAGTCCTGGGTTCCTTGTATAAAATGCACTGAATAAAATAGCCTCCCAAAAAAGGAATCTTTATAATTCATTATAAATTTCCTTTATTTATGGGTAAAATTAAAATTTGTAGATGTTCTCCTGGAAATAGTATTGCCGTTGCTACTATTTAAGTTTTTCTCCTGATTCACAAGAGTAGAGAAGCAAATCATATAATAAGTATTTACAGTTAATTTATTCAACAAGATTTACTCCAGAATCTTTTATGTGCTCTTTCTGAACTATTCCAAAGGTTAGATGAGAACCTGATGACTTATTTAATTCTCTTCTATCTACCCTATGATACTTCCTCTGATACTTTAAGTGTGTGACAAAATTTACACACAACATGAAAGTCAGCTATTTTCTTTGTGAATGCACTTAGGAAACTGGCCTAGCTGTATTCACTATCACTCCTCTACCTGAGCAATAAAACCATTAATATGTATTAAGTACTCTTTGCCTGTGTTCAAAAGTTCGAAAATTTGAAAATGGAGAAATTGTTGGGGGCAATTTCCAGATTTTCTGCCACCATCACCACCCCTTATATGTGGTGTGATGCCACCAAGTAACCACTAGAGGTCGCATCAGGTGGGCTTTACTGAGGCCGCCCCTCTCGCTGACGGGATGAAACAGCACCAGGATTGTCTTCAGTGCTTTTACTTTTTCTTCCACCCCCACCCAGGTACCTAGCGCCCCCTCTTCAGCTAGGCCACCCACATCTCCCACTAAGGCACTCTTTAACTGAGATTTCCCAGTGGCTTGGGCTCTAGACTATCCTTTCTATAATTCTTACTCCTAAAATGTCTAAATCCTGAGTCCCACTGGGAACTTCCCGATAAGGTGGTATCAGACTTTATTCGTTCATTCAGACCGTGGGCCTAATGAGTGATAACTGACTGATCTCTTTGTCTTCTTATGTAGCATCTTTTTTAACAAACCCAGATAAAGAAGCTCTTCATGGCAATACAGTACAGTGGTTAAGAATTCATCTCATTTAAAGCATTTCTATTTTTCAAGAGAAAGTAGTTTAATTTGATCGTTTGAAGTTTTTGCAAGTGAAGGTTTTTGAGAACTCTAAGTATGAATCCACTAAACAGTTCCACAATC
>PVKE010012566.1:0-15840 GCA_004027555.1 Craseonycteris thonglongyai
TTTTTTTTTTTCTTTTTTTTTTATATCTTTTTATATTTATAGAGAGTAATTATTTTATCTTCAGTGCATATTTATTTCTATTTTACTTTTGACAGATAGAGAGACAGAGACAAAGACAGCTAGAGAACCGAACTGTGGGAACTCCCCAGTTCAGCATGTGGGTCTGCCTGGGCCGGAGCCGGGACTCGATCCTCGGTCCTCGTGGCCTCAAAGCGAGCGCTCAACCCGCTGAGCCGTCCCGGAAAAGCCATGCTTCTGTTCAAGGTGGGATGAATGGGGCACAGCTGCATCTAGGACAGGAAGAGAACCTGGGGATTTGGGCCCATTAGGACGTTCCAGCCAGCCTGGTATGCAGTTTGGGGTGGAGGCTGGCCAGGCACCATCCTGGCACTGCTCCTGGCTCCAGACCTTCCAGCCAGTCTGAGGTGAGAACATTTGGAGAGAGTGGCTCTAGAGCTAAGGGAATGCTCAGATAGAATTGTCTGGTGGCTTAGCCAGGCTTCTTTCATTTGACTTGATGTTCCCTAAATCTCCTTATCTGGCCTGGAAAGCCTTCCTCCTGTCCAGGATCCCAGCCAACACCAGGGGAGAGAGTGGGTCTGTAGCTGGGGGCAGCCCTCTCCAGGCCTGGAATCAACCTGAGCAGAGACTTTGGTGACTGAGGTGGCCCTGGAGGAGCACCTGCCACACTGCCTGCAGGGCCCCTGGCCAGGTGCCTTGGCTGTGAAGACTTCTGATCTTGCCAGCACCCTTATAGTACATCTGTTGCTTACTTGAGTTCACAGACGAAATGGGGTCAGAGTATTTGTCATTCTGCTGAGGTCACACAGCTAACGTGACCTGAGCTGGGGTTCCAGTCCAGGCGCTCTCATGCCAGAGCCTGTACATGTTTTTTCTACCACCTTGCCTTCTGGAGAAATTCAGTCAAACCCTTTGCTTTATAGATGCTAAAATCGAGACTGAGAAGTCTGATGAGTCACTTAGCATCATCTCTGGAGTTAGTGGCTGAGGCAGGCAGGTGTCTGCCATTAGGTCCTGTGCTGTGTGAGGGCAGGGGCATGTGCAGGCCTTTGATAGCCAGGACAGGAAACATCCCCATAGATAGCTGCTGCCTTGGGGGGACTAGGCTTCTTGCTGAGACTTGATTGTAGATGACTTTAGGGAGTGTGCTATTTTAGGGGTGCACCAGCTTTCAGGTCCTGATCCCTGTTTCCTCCCATGGACCC
The DNA here is from genome assembly GCA_004027555.1 of Craseonycteris thonglongyai. Lineage (NCBI taxonomy): Eukaryota > Metazoa > Chordata > Mammalia > Chiroptera > Craseonycteridae > Craseonycteris > Craseonycteris thonglongyai. The sequence continues at coordinate 1,227 of PVKE010012566.1, forward strand.
TGACACTCAGCCATTTGTGCCTACCCAGCCTTACTCTACCCACAGGACTGTATGATTTGGTGTGTCTATTCTGTGTCAGGAAATGCTCCTCAGAACAGCTTGGGTCCCCATTTTTCTTTCTAGAGTCCAGCTTTTTTCCATGTCAAAGTGGCCTGCCTATATTGTCAGTGAGGGAGACACCGGACAGAGCTCCCTGCTGCCCAGGCCTCTCAGGTTTTAGCAGAGCTCTGTGCTTAGGTACAGCCCAGCTCTTCTGTGTCACCCAGTGAGTGGTTTTTGCCCCTTGAGAGGGGCCTCTCTTTGTGGTCCTTCCCTAAGGGAGAGTGTAGAAATGGGTGAGGAAACCTGCTACCCTCGTTTCGGTGCTGCGTCTCGGAGACCCCAGCCTGACTGTGGCCTCTTCTTCATCTTCCTAGTTGACATTCGTGAAATCAAGGAGATCCGTCCAGGAAAGACCTCACGGGACTTTGATCGCTACCAAGAAGACCCTGCTTTCCGACCAGACCAGTCACACTGCTTTGTCATCCTATATGGAATGGAATTTCGCCTGAAGACCCTGAGCCTGCAAGGTAAGTCAAGGGGCTTCAGGGAGGCAGGCAGTTAAGGGGCATGTCCCCTGGGTCCCAGACTCGGTGGGAAGTGTGTGCCCTCAGCTCAGCTGTTCTTCCCTCACTCACAGCTACATCTGAGGATGAAGTGAATATGTGGATCAAGGGCTTGACTTGGCTGATGGAGGATACATTGCAGGCGGCCACACCCCTACAGATCGAAAGGCAAGAACCGTCTCTGACCCTGTGGTTAGGGAGCAGGGGCAGGGGCCCAGCCTCTGTGCCAGACACTGTCTGCTAGCCTCCTCCCCAAGCCTGGCCCTGGCTGGAGAAGCGGCCTTCATTATAGGCTTCTCTCCCCCTAGGTGGCTGCGGAAGCAATTCTACTCAGTGGATCGGAATCGTGAGGATCGGTAGGTCTCAGAGCTGTGGCTGTAGCCCAGCAGGGTGAGCTGGGGCACCCACACAGCAGCCATGCCTCAGAGCAGCTGCCTGGAGAACCAGGGGATCTGCTTCAAGTGGGGCTGGAGGATGGGCAGGTGGTTCTGGCACAAGTCATGCTGCAAGCTGGTGAGAAAGACCAGGGACTGGAAGCTGTGTGCTCTGCCACTGCATCAGAGACAGGAAGTACAGAACGGGGTCGGTGTTCCCTGGAAAGAGAGTCAGGCTGCTAGTGTGTGTGGAGGGTGGGTACCTAGAAACTCATGGAGTTGAGGATGTGGTGTGATAACCACAGGGGCCAAAGAAAGATGGGGGTCAGAGACCAGGTCACAGTAAGGACTTTGAGTATATGCTGTGGCAGAAATGGAGGGCCTGGAAGGCGGTGTGACATGGGCAGAGCAGAGCCAGGGAGCTCAGTTAGAAAGTCTCTTCAGCGTTCCAGGTAAAAGATGAGGCTTGGTCAGGGTGGAGGGAGTAGGAAGGGGTTGGAATGTGGCTATACTATTACATCCAAGATAGAGAGCCCAGTAGAATTTCATAACAGATTGATTTGGGGCTGTGAGTGAAAGAAAGGAGTCAATAGTGACAGTTTTTTGGCTTGAACTTCTGGAAGGGTGGAGATGCCATTGACTGGAGGAGTACATTGAGGGGAGCTTTGGAGGTTGTGTGGAGTGTGTTAAGTTTTATGATGTCCTTAGGTGTCCAGGTGGAAACATAGCATTGAGTAGGTAGGTGGGCAGATCCAGTTCAGGGGACACATTGGGTTGGAGACATTACCTGGGGAACATTCAGATGATATGAAAGTCCGTGAGGCTGGAGATTACCTGTAGGTGAGTATAGCGACCAAAGGGAAGAGGGCTTGGCTGATTCTGGGCTGCTTGGACGTTGGGCAGGTTTCCCTTCCCCGATACCACCTTCCAGGAGAGAAAACCTTCTGCTCACCTTTTCCTTCCTGGTGCTAGGCCTAGCAGTGTCCTTAGCAGTGGTATTTGGCTGAGAGCAGCCTCCCCCTTCTCCTCTGGTGCCCACACTGAGGCTTGAACTCACAGCATCCCCGGGGCAGTGAGTGGTCTACAGAGCTGCCCCTCATAGAGAGGTTGTGAGTGAGCCCTGCAGGAGCCTGTAGGGGCAGCAGCCAGCTGCCTCCCTCTGTCCAGATGGGCCATTTGCCACCAAGGAGCACCGAGGGGCCAGGACTGGGCTTGAGCAGTGCTGGTGGGCTGGTGGGCAGGGGGCCCTGAGATGGGCTCCTCTGACCCCATTTATTGAACCTGATCACTCCTTCTTCGCCAGAATCATGGGCTTTTCTTAGCTCAGATGAGGAAACGGAGGCCCAGAGAAAAGAAGAGACTGCCCTTGGTTACCTGAGGTCTCCAGGTCCCTGAATAGTGTTTAGCTGTCCAGCCCCAGGTTGACTTAGCCTGTGGGTCAGAGGTCATGAGAGGTTGGGTGAATCTACTGGGGATATCCCTGTTTCCTCAGTATCTCAGCCAAGGACCTAAAGAACATGCTGTCCCAGGTCAACTACCGGGTCCCCAACATGCGTTTTCTCCGAGAGCGGCTGACGGTGAGGGCCTCCTGGGCTGTCTGCGGGTGGGCAGGGGAGGCCAGGCCGGTGGCCTGTGGACCTGACCGAAAGCCCTGCTGTGTCCCTTGCAGGACCTGGAGCAGCGCAGTAGCGACATCACCTATGGGCAGTTTGCTCAGCTGTACCGCAGCCTCATGTACAGCGCCCAGAAGACGGTGCATGAGCCACCTGTCCTCCCACGACCCTTGCCCCTGCTCTCCTTCCCCAGCCCTGCCTGTCTCAGCCCTACTGCCCTGCTTGGGGGCTTTTGGGTGCCATTTCTCCAGCTCTTCTCTTCAGGCCTGCCCCCATCTGTTGCCCCAGCCTTTCTTCCTGAGAGCCCCTTTCTCACATAGCCTCCTAGGGGCTCTCGCTCTGACCAGGTTCTGTCTTCTGCAGATGGACCTCCCCTTCTTGGAAGCCAGTGCCCTGAGGTTTGGTTTGAAGTGGGAAGGTGGGGTTCTCCCCTGGGTGATGCCCTGTGCAGGTGGGAGGCAGTGGGAGTGGAGAGCCATGCTGGACCATTCTGGGCGGCTGTGCTGACAGGGAGCTGGGCTCTGCCCTCTGAGCAGCCCCTCGTTGTCTGTGGACCGTGCTAGCCAGCTGGCTGCCAGGCACCCCTTCTCTTCTGCAGGGTTGGGGAGCGGCCTGAGCTCTGCCGTGTGTCTCTTCCGGAGTTCCAGCAGTTCCTCCTCGAGTACCAGGGGGTATGGCTGAGCTGGGACTGGGCCAGGGTGCCAGGCTGCGGGGGGCTGGGCTCACTGCCGACTGGAACCTCTCACGTGCTCCCACTCTGCCCACTCCCGTCAGGAACTGTGGGCTGTTGACCGGCTTCAGGTGCAGGAGTTCATGCTTGGTTTCCTCCGAGACCCCTTGAGAGAAATCGAGGAGCCATACTTCTTCCTGGATGAGGTGAGCCCTTCCTTTCACCCCTTCTGTCAGAGAGAATAGGTGGGCTAATCAGAATACCACCTGGTTTCCAGGAGCCAGATTTGCCTGAGGGGTGCCACCTTGTTTCCTCCAGTTTACTTTGCCCACTCTAGTTGAGACCATGCACCTTCCCTTCTCCTCACCACCCCCATGCTGGTGGGCTAAGGCGGGGGCTCAGTTTCTCTTCCTTTCCACATTTGTTCCTGGACAGTTTGTCACCTTCCTGTTCTCCAAAGAGAACAGTGTGTGGAATTCTCAGCTGGATGCCGTGTGCCCGGACACCATGAACAATCCCCTCTCCCACTACTGGATCTCCTCTTCACACAATACGTGAGCCCCTCCCTTGGCCCCACCCATTCCCCACCGTGGGAGGGAGGGGCTCCCTGAAGCAAGGGGCTCGATGACCACCCTGCCTTCCTTCCTGGTCCAGGTACCTGACGGGGGACCAGTTCTCCAGCGAGTCCTCCCTGGAAGCCTATGCCCGCTGCCTGCGAATGGGCTGTCGCTGCATTGAGTGTGCGTTGGGGCCAGGGCTGGGGGATGAGGATGGAAGGCCAGCCTGCTTGACCATGGTCATGTTGCTCCCCAGTGGACTGCTGGGACGGCCCGGACGGGATGCCAGTCATTTACCATGGACACACTCTTACCACCAAGATCAAGTTCTCAGACGTCCTGAACACCATCAAGGAGCATGCTTTTGTGGCCTCAGAGTGAGTCAGGGCTTGGGGGCCAGGTCAGCTTGACTCCAGCTCTCCTACGACAGAAGGCAGAAGAGGGTCCCCTCAGATACCCTGTCCCCATTCTACCTGTTTCATCTTTGTCCTTCCTCTCCTCTTCTGCTTGCTCAAGCCACTCCTTCATGGGTTCTTCTCTTTAGCTTATAGAACAGTCAAGATCTTCCCATCCTCAAAAAATACTACTCAGTCCTGACCTATGTAGGCCATTGTCCTGCCAGCTCCTTTCCCTTCATAGTCCAGAGAATTGTGTATGTCCCCTGTGTCCCATTCTATAACTCCTATTCACCCCTAACCTGTGGTCACTACCTCACTGAAGGGACCACCAGGGGGGCCCCAGTAGCTGAATTTAGAGGCATTTTTCTTTCCTACCTCTTTGGTGTGGGATGTCTCTCTCTCACTGCTGGGGCTGTCTATATGGTCTGCAGTAGTCCCACTCCTTTGTTTCTGCTGTACCCACAGGGGCCCCACAGCACCCCTTCCACCTTCCAGTGGCCAGGGCCCACCTCCCCTGTAGACAGGACCCACAGGCCCTTGGCTCCTAAAACCTCACTCTGAGGGGCTGTTTGTTCCGTGTCACCACTCTTGTTCCCTACTCTGCAGGTACCCAGTCATCCTATCTATCGAGGATCACTGCAGTATTGCCCAGCAGAGGAACATGGCCCAGTACTTCAAGAAGGTACTCGGGGACACACTCCTCACCAAGCCTGTGGACATCGCTGCCGACGGGCTCCCTTCACCCAACCAGCTCAAGAGGAAGATCCTTATCAAGGTAGGTACGGTGAACTGATGGGGCCCCATAGTCCCAGCGCCCCTTGCTTGCCACGGCTCCTGCTGTCGCGGCCTCGGCCTGCGGAGGAGGCGGGGCTTGGCCTGGGACTAGATACCAGACTGCCATGTATTGCCTCCCCCAACAGCACAAGAAGCTGGCTGAGGGCAGTGCCTATGAGGAGGTGCCTACGTCCGTGATGTACTCTGAAAATGACATCAGCAACTCCATCAAGAATGGCATCCTCTACCTAGAGGACCCCGTGAACCACGTGAGGGCCGGCCAGGCTGGGCAGTGGGGTGCAGTGGTGAGAGGGCTCTGTGACGGGCCCCACTTCATCTCTTCTAGGAGTGGTACCCCCACTACTTTGTTCTGACCAGCAGCAAGATCTACTACTCGGAGGAGACCAGCAGTGACCAGGGCAACGAGGATGAGGAAGAGCCCAAGGAGGTGAGGGGCCGCCCAGGGCTAGGGGCTGGGCTGGGCTCAGAGCCTGTGTTTGCTGGCATCTCCTCCTCGCAGGCCAGCAGCAGCACCGAGCTGCACTCCAATGAGAAGTGGTTCCATGGGAAGCTCGGGGCAGGACGGGATGGGCGGCACATTGCTGAGCGCCTGCTCACTGAGTACTGCATCGAGACCGGGGCCCCCGACGGCTCCTTCCTGGTGCGCGAGAGCGAGACCTTTGTGGGCGACTATACTCTCTCTTTCTGGTAAGCACCCCCATGCTGTGCACGTGCGCACGGCACCCCCCGGAGGTCACTAGGGTCCAGTTTGTCTCTTGTTGTGGGCTTTCAGGTGAATCGTCATTCTAAGTTGTGCACACTCACACAGGTTGTCAGTCCTGGTGGTGCCTCCTGCAGGAGGCCCGCCTCCCTCCCTGAGACCTGGTACCTAGTGCCTCCCTTGAGTGAGCATGTTGTTCAGGACTCAGACCTACTTCTCATTGCCTTGCCATCTTCCCTCAGGCGGAACGGGAAAGTCCAACACTGCCGGATCCACTCCCGGCAAGATGCTGGGACCCCCAAGTTCTTCTTGACAGACAACCTCGTCTTTGACTCCCTCTATGACCTCATCACACACTACCAGCAGGTGCCCCTGCGCTGCAATGAATTTGAAATGCGCCTCTCGGAGCCTGTCCCGCAGACCAATGCCCACGAGAGCAAAGAGTGAGGGCAGGGATGGAGGTGGGGGCGGGGATGGGACCTCGTGGTGGGCTCAGGGCCTGAATCAGTCCTGTCCTCAGGTGGTACCACGCAAGCCTGACCAGAGCGCAAGCCGAGCACATGCTAATGCGCGTCCCCCGTGATGGGGCCTTCCTGGTGCGGAAAAGGAATGAGCCCAACTCCTATGCCATCTCCTTCCGGTGAGGGGTGTGGCCTGGGGTGCTGGGGGTGGTACTGGGCGGTGCCTGGTCTGGGCCGCCCTGACCCTGTGTGAATGCTGTCTTTGTCAAGGGCTGAGGGCAAGATCAAGCATTGCCGCGTCCAGCAGGAGGGCCAGACGGTGATGCTGGGCAACTCGGAGTTTGACAGCCTCGTCGACCTCATCAGCTACTACGAGAAGCATCCGCTGTACCGCAAAATGAAGCTGCGCTACCCCATCAACGAGGAGGCGCTGGAGAAGATCGGCACAGCGGTGAGGGCAGTGGTGATGGGGCGACAGGCATGGGGAGACTGGTGTGAGAGGACCGGGTGTTGTAGGAGCTCTTGGGAGGGCCACTTAGTCCAGCTGAGAGCTGTGATGTGGGTGCCAGGAAGGTGTCAGGGAGGGAGTGACATCTGAGTTGTGTCTAAGGATGGGCACGAGTTAGCAGGTGTAGAGGTGGGGGACAGGTATTCAAGTAGAAAGTTCCCCCCATGAGCCAAGGGGTAGGGTGAGGAGGTCCTAGAGCCCCCACACATGGAGAGGCGTGGACTAGAGTGTCCCTGGGGCAGGAGAGGTGATGCGAGTGGGGCTATGGAAGGAGGCAGGACTGATGGTGCAGCTGGTAATGAGAGCCTTGGACCAGGGTCATGGCCTTGGAGAGGAGGAGGCTAGGACAGGAGAGCCACTTGAGACTTGTCATCAGTGGACACGGGTGGCCAGGAAGGACTGCCACCTGCTGGGGCCTGGGACTGGTGTGGTGGAGGGGGGAGTGTGCTAGGGGACAGGCTCAGTGGTGCTCAGTGAGTCACTGAACACTGAGTGGGCGGTGTCTTGTGGGGGCAGGGCTGGGACCTCAGGGCCAGTGTGGGCCTTTAGGAACTGGAAGGCTATAGAATCATGGGGTAGGCCTCAAAGGTAAGAACACAGCAGGAGGAAGGGGTGAGTTCAGGCCCCTGCAGCCATCACTGCTGAGGGAAGGGGACATGGGGAAGCCATGCACCACTTTCACCTCTGGGCATTAATGTACCCATTCTGTCCCACTTCCAGGAGCCTGACTACGGAGCCCTGTATGAGGGCCGCAACCCTGGCTTCTACGTGGAGGCAAACCCTATGCCAACTTTCAAGGTACAGCCTCGGGCCTCAGCACAGGAAGCTGGGGAAGATGCCCAGCTGCTTGGGGCCTGCCTCTCTCTGCTCAGGACTCATCTGTGGTGTTTGTGGTTTTCTGAGACCCGAGGGGTTGTGAAAGGTGTGTGGTTGGTGTACAACCACAGCGCTCTCAGGGCCAACCCGTGACCCAGCCCCTGTCCCTAGGGGTCAGCACTGACCCTTCAGCGTGCTCCCCAGGGTACCGGTAACCCCTGTTTCCTCCTTGGGCAGTAGCAGGGCACACTGCCAGAAAACTTTGTCTTTGCCATTCTCACCTCATGGAGATCTGTCAAACAGGATCTTCTTCTCTTTGCCTTTTTCTCTAAGGGGTAAGGAGCTGTGCCCTGTTCTCACCCACTTCCCTGCCCAGCCAGGGAGTGTGGGAGAATATTCTTTCTCCTTTCCGGATGAGGTCCCCCCGGGAAGGCACCCAGGGCACCACAGACAGTCCCTTCCTGGCGTGCAAGGTTCCTTCTGGAGCCTTCTGCAGGGTACTGGTGAGGCCTATGACTAGCACAGGTGGCCTGGCTGTGCCACCTGAGCCCAGAGGGAAGCCCGAACACGAGTGTGCGCATTTGGCCCCAGGTCAGGAGTAGTGGGGAGGAACTGGACTCTCAGGAGTGCTTCTCTCTGCAGTGTGCAGTCAAAGCCCTCTTTGACTACAAGGCCCAGAGAGACGACGAACTGACTTTCACGAAAAGCGCCATCATCCAGAATGTGGAGAAGCAGGAGGGAGGCTGGTGAGCTGGGGCTCCTTGAGCAAAGGGGCCGTGTGTGCCCCACAGCGATGGGTGTACGAGGAGCCTCTGCCCCACGTGTGGACCAGCAGTGCCTGCCGTGGCCTAGCTCGGGGGTGGGGGCCCCTAACAAAGGGTACCATCCTCGTGGGAGTCTGGAGTGGTCAGCACCCTATGACTTGCACAGGTGGCGGGGAGACTATGGCGGGAAAAAGCAGCTGTGGTTCCCGTCTAACTACGTGGAAGAGATGGTCAGCCCCACAGCCCTGGAGCCTGAGAGGGAGGTGAGCCCAGGATTTTCATCTCCAGATTCTCTTGTGTGCGTACACCCATCACACAGTGTGAGGCGTGCCTGCACATACAGCCACCTGCACGTCACCCCCCCTTGGTGTCTGTCCATGGTCTCTGTATATTTGTATAGTCATGTGCACACTTGTAAGATATATTTGCCACATGCAGACATTCCTTCACATGCATGTGTACAGGAGACATGCTGACGGGCCCATGGGCTTTGCTTCCCACAGCACTTGGACGAGAACAGCCCCCTGGGGGACTTGTTGCGGGGAGTCTTGGATGTGCCAGCTTGTCAGATTGGTGAGCCCCCATTCCTTCACCTTGCCCACCATTCTTAGGGTCAGGCTCTCCTTTGTGCTCTCTCCATGCTACAGGGGGAAAGGCTAGACCCCAAAGGCTTCCTTTGCTCTGAACTCTGCCCGTGCTTGGACACACCTTCGCCTCAAGCTCTGACCCTGTGTGCTCATTTGGAAGAGGCATCTTGGATGATGCAGATGGCTAGCTGCCATCCACAGTCCTAGTGGGTTGGGTGGGTCACGGTGTGACAGGCTTGGGTGTGGGGTGGGGCCCAGGTCCATGCCTTAGCCCAGTCCTCCTGGCAGGGGCTTGTTGCTGCGGAGCAGCATCTGCTGTAGCACGGCCCAGCCAAGCAGTGCTGCCTTCTCTCTGAGGTGTGGGGAGGACTCAGGTGATGCGGTAGAAATGTGTGTTCCTAGCTCTTGTTTGCTCTCCTGCAGCCATTCGTCCCGAGGGCAAGAACAACCGGCTCTTCGTGTTCTCCATCAGCATGGCATCAGTAGCACAATGGTCCCTGGATGTCGCTGCTGATTCACAGGAAGAGCTGCAGGACTGGGTGAAAAAGATCCGCGAAGTGGCCCAGACTGCAGACGCCAGGGTGAGAACCTGTGGGGCCCCCGGGGGTGTTGGGTGGGCCGTGTTTGAACCTGTCAGGTGGCCAAGGTCTCTAGGCAGGGATGTGGGACAGGCAGTCAAGTGGGTCTGCTTAGTGGGCATCTGGGTACATAGAGCAGAGGTAAGAGGCGGCTCAGGAGGGATGATGAGTGTAGCATAGGAAGAGGCACCTGGGGCCACACCACAAACAGTAAGAACCTGAAAGTGCTCATTGGGGTTGGCAGCTGCAAATGGCCCTGGTGATACTACCAAGAGCCATGTCAGTGTCATGGCTGGGGTTGGGCATTAGGGAGTGTGGAAGGGCCGGGCTCTAGAGCTTGGCTGTGGGGGAGAGAGCAGAGGGCACCCAGGGCTGGGATGCAAGTAGGCGTAGTGCTGACAGCTGAAGGAGCCAGTGGGAAGTGAGAAGACGTGGGTAAGCTAGAGAAGGAAGTGTTCAACAAGGGTAAGAGGACTGCTAGTGGGTGGCCATTTCCCCTATGCACTTGGGGTGGGGTGGAGGGGCTACAGAATAGACCCATGGCTGCTTTGGAGAGCAGCTCCTGTGAGCCAAGCTGAGAAGGGATGGGTGCTGAGGATTTTGCCAGAGCTATGGCCTGGACACACAGGCACTGGGAGACCAGGTGGTAGAAGAGATGTATCCTGGGATCCAGGCTGAAAAGGGAAGAAGAGTAAGTGATATGAGCCCCTAAAGGAAGGAAGTGGACCTCCACGGGTAAGAGGACAGTAAGGGGTACTTGGTGGTAGACTTCTGTCACTCATGTTGCCATGGCAAGTAGATGGTTGCATTGGAGAGGGGGCAGTGAGATAGTGAGGCTTTTAGGCCAGGATGCTGGAAGGGTGGGTCTTTGGGGTACAGAAGACTGAACCAGAGGCTCCAGTGAAGTCACAGGGAAACCAGGAGGTGACCTTTTTGCCTAAGGGAGGCTGGGTACCGAATGGTTTACAAAGCGTCACTGGGTAGTGCAGCCAATACCAGGACCCTGAGCTGTTGCTGGGGTGTGGGTGGTGGTGAGGATCCCACCCTGAGAGTCATAGAGGGCTCAGGTTTACTGTCCTGTAGGGCTGGGGAGGGAGAGCCGACCCCAGAGCACCTACCATGTGACAGTCCAAGGCTGGCAGGAGCTTCTCTCTCCTGGGTGTGGCTCTAGCACCTTTGTGTGTGTTACCAGCTTACTGAGGGGAAGATGATGGAACGGAGGAAGAAGATCGCCTTGGAACTCTCTGAGCTCGTCGTCTACTGCCGGCCTGTTCCCTTTGATGAAGAGAGTAAGGCCGAGGCTGGCGGGGGTGGGGGTGTGGGGGGGTGTTGTTTGGGTGCCCTCCATGGTGACTGCAAGAGAAGTGTTTTGTCTCCTACTGTGGGTGTTGGGGAACTGAGCCCCCAGCACTGCCTGCATAGGAGGGCTCTGCTCTGTAACTGCCCTCCCTGTTTGGTACAGAGATTGGCACAGAACGTGCCTGCTACCGGGACATGTCATCCTTCCCGGAAACCAAGGCTGAGAAGTACGTGAATAAGGCCAAAGGCAAGAAGTTCCTCCAGTACAACCGGCTACAGCTCTCCCGCATCTACCCCAAGGGCCAGCGGCTGGATTCCTCCAATTACGATCCTTTGCCCATGTGGATCTGTGGCAGCCAGCTGGTGGCTCTCAACTTCCAGACCCCAGGTGAGAGGGTGCCCCATAGGGTGGGAAGCCCTGGGCAGTGGGGCTGGAGGCCACTGTCACCTGGCTCTTGCAGACAAGCCCATGCAGATGAACCAGGCGCTCTTCATGACCGGCGGGCACTGTGGCTATGTGCTACAGCCCGGCACTATGCGGGATGAGGCCTTCGACCCCTTTGACAAGAGCAGCCTCCGAGGGCTGGAGCCATGTGCCCTCTGCATTGAGGTGGGTTTCAGGGGTCAAAGGATGCGTGCTGGTGAATAAGACTGGGTGGAGAAGGGGCACTGGGCTATTCTTGAGGAAGACGTAACTGTCTTCTGAGGTGGAAAGGTAGCTGGTTCTTGGCAGTGAGTCGGGCAGTCCAACTGCAGGTGATCACTGCTTGAAGGAGGGAGGACAGCCTGGGGTGAGCATCAGCTTCCAAAAGAAGACATTTCTTTTCATCCTTGGGGGGGAAGTACTTTAAAGATTTCCATGTCAAAGCAGACAAAGATTTAATGTGAGGTATTAATAGATTATAAAAACTCCCATGAAAATTTTGGCTAAAGCTGACTTTCTCAAATGAATTTTTGCTGGCAGCAGCTGGTCTCAGTGACTTAACAGGCAGTGTCCCTGGGGCCCAGCAGGGGGCGCACCACCTCTACTGCACAGCGGGGACAGAGGGAGCAGGAAGGACAGGTGTGGCCCATCTTTGCCTGCCCTACAGGTGCTGGGAGCCCGGCATCTGCCCAAGAATGGCCGAGGCATCGTGTGTCCCTTTGTGGAGATTGAGGTGGCTGGAGCTGAATATGACAGCACCAAGCAGAAGACTGAGTTTGTGGGTGAGCCTGCCTTCCCCTACTCACTGTCCTCATCCTCCCAGAAGCACTGACGTCCTCTCTGCACCAGTGACTCATGCCCTCCCTCCCCCCACACACCTCCTGGTGGTGGCCTGAGGCCTTTGCCCTTGCTTTCGCAGTGGACAATGGTCTGAACCCCGTGTGGCCCGCCAAGCCTTTCCACTTCCAGATCAGTAACCCCGAGTTCGCCTTCCTGCGCTTTGTGGTGTATGAAGAAGACATGTTTAGTGACCAGAACTTCCTGGCTCAAGCTACTTTCCCAGTGAAAGGCCTAAAGACAGGTGAGAACCCTTCCTAGAGATGGCCCTGTGGTGTGGGCCAGGATGGGGAAGGGGCCCTTGCCCAGCTCCCTCCTGGGCTGAGGGCCAGGCTCTCGTCCTCTAGGGTACAGAGCGGTTCCTTTGAAGAACAACTACAGCGAGGACCTGGAGCTGGCCTCCCTGCTGGTCAAGATGGACATTTTCCCAGCCAAGGTAACTGCAGCAGGGCAGGGCGGGGACGGGCTGCAGCCTCGCAGGGTGCACCGCAGGCCCTGACCTGTGTGCTTGCCCTCGTGGAAGCAGGAGAACGGAGACCCCAGCCCCTTCGGTGGCTCGTCCCTGCGGGAGCGCAGCTCCGATGCCTCGGGCCAGCTGTTTCACAGTCGGGCCCGGGAAGGCTCCTTTGAAGCCCGCTACCAGCAGCCATTTGAGGATTTTCGCATCTCCCAGGAGCATCTTGCAGACCATTTTGACATTCGGGAGCGAAGGTGAGGGAGCAGGGCCAGTGTGCAGCTTGGTGGAGGGGTGCTGGACAGATGGGAAGGAGAGACTCGGTTGTCCTCGGATACTGCCTTCTTCCTGAGTAGAAGAGTTCTGGTGGTCAGGCTTTGGGCTGACCCACTGGGCTGCAAGGCCCCACCACCCTAAGGACTTTCATCCCTCTGTCCAGGGCCCCACGAAGGACTCGGGTCAACGGAGACAACCGCCTCTAGTTGTGCCCCCACCCCGTGGAGAGCAGCAGTGCTGCACGCCTCTTAGGATGCTGTGGACTGGGTTCTTTGGAAGCGGCTTTGCCACAGCAGCCTTCCTGGTCTCATAACCTGGAGCCTGGATTCCCGTGGTGAACACTAGACAAAAACCAAGCCATTGATGACATGTATTACTGTTTGGGGCCTCCACACCCCAGCCTGATGGGAGGCAAAAACTGTACTGTGTTTCACATTAAGCACACACACCTGGCCCTGACTTGTGGAGCCTTCCATCTGGTAGGGCCAGGACCCCCGGGTGCAGCCTCTTGGCAGGAGGCTGTATCAGCCAGCAGCACAGGAGGCCAAGGAGCCACTGACATTCCTGAGAATGGAGGAGGAGGAGGAGCCAGCCTTGCTGGGCCAGGGAAAGTTTACATGGTCCTGCAGCTTTAAAACCACGGCCAGCAAGGTGGGAGAGTAGATGCCCCCGCAGGAGGGCCCTAGAACCAGAGCAGAGGACACAGCACAAGGGCACATTGCCCATGGCTGGGAACAGCCCAGCCTGAGGTACAGGGGATCTTTTAAAATAGCAAGTATGGACATTGCTGGCCATGGAGGGGTTCACCCTGTGAGGGGCTGGTGGGGAAAACAGCCCCCGGGCACCACCTGAAGCAGGAACGGTGGCAGCGTGTCCCACAGCAGTGCCTCAGGACTACGGAATAGTAAGGGCCTGGAGTTGGACACGCCACACCACTGTAGGCTGTGCCACCTGCCACTCACTGCCTATGGCTGGAGCCCTGGACATGAGCCCAGAGGGACTGCTTACCAGGGTGGACAAGTTGCAGATGAGCTGCATGGTGTGTCATCAGCAAGGGTGCGCCACCAGGACATGGTAGATCCACAGCAAGACTGACCTGAGGCCTTCATCAGTGATCCGTGCCATTCGGCCAGAATGGAGCTGGAGACTGCCCAGTACATTCAGAAAAGCTGCACACACACCACATGTCCTCCACAGGCCTCGGCAGACCAGCTACAACCCCCACCCTGTTTCAGAGCGAAGACTACATTCCCTGTCACAGTGGGAGAGCTGAGTCTACAGGAGGACACTGGGATTATCTCAAGTATTAAATGAATTGAAAATCCTCTTCCTGGACATACATAATGTGGAAAATGGAATTTTAAAGTTTATTTTTTGCACACTATTTCTGTCTTCATTATTTCACGTAGGATGTATGATTTTCTGTGTCTTCCATTTCTAACCTGAAAGCTGCTGGGTGAGGGGAGTGGAGAAGCAAGATGAAAGAGCACATCTGTGCACTGTGGCAGAACTGTTCTTTTTATGGACTTTACAGCTCAGCGAACAGTGTTACCTTTTCAAGATTTATATGTACTCTTTAGGAAAAACCACTGAGCCATTAAAAGCCTTGTTTATTATTCGGTCCTAATAGTGATTCAGTTTTCTATAGCTTCTAGGGTAGATGGTAAATTATTCAACATTATAGTAAACTTTCCATATCATGAATTGTAAAATGAAGGAAATCATACAATTTCTGAGGAAATGTATTGATTTATTTAAACTAAATCTGAAGTTGTATTTGGAAGTATGATCTCACAATCTTAATTTGTCCATAGCAAACATGTCTATGGTTGCCAACGTTTGGTTTATAAATATTAAAAATTTTTAATTTTATTAGAAACACTTTTCCTTCTAAAAAG
>PVKE010012566.1:15940-32512 GCA_004027555.1 Craseonycteris thonglongyai
AGTGAAGCTGCTGGGCTTAGGGCAGTTTCTGTCTAGCTGGTAAAAAGATCCAAGAGAGAAAGGGTAGGAAGGCAGCCCTGCCTCTACACACACACACACAGTTGCCTCTGCAGAGCCAACCTTCAGCAAGCGTGTGCCCGGGTTTGGGCACAGGTTAGCCTAGCCAGTTGCTATAATAGTTCTCTCCTTTAAGATCTGACCGCCAAATAAATCATCCTCGTGTCCTTAACTTGTGTGTTCTTTTGTGGGGTCAGGAAAGCTTGCTGTCTACAGACTGGGTGAGTTTGTATAACTTCCCAGGTCAGGCAAGTCTTCCCTCTGGGCTAGAGGGAGGTGGGAGGCCATGCTGCCCTCCAGATTGTCCACCACAGCTGTGCCTGGGTGGTGTGGCCTGTCTGGGAGCAAGTCCAGGCTTCCATGCCAGTCAGCTATGGTGGTGAGCAGGAGGCCATCAGAATCCCTTAGTTCCACAGAAATCTTTAAAAAAAAAAAAAAATCCCCCGGGGAAGCTGGGATGGCTCAATGGGTTAAGCGCTTGCTTTGCAGCCCTGGAGCCTGAGGATCGAATCTCGGCCCCAATCCTCCCCACATGCTGAGCTGGGGTGTGCCCCCAGTTCAGTTCTTGCCGGGTCCTATGCCGGAGGCTCCCGGCCCAGGTCCTGCCCTGCGCAGCCCCGCACCCATATGTGGAGTGAAACTATATGGAAAACTAATGCTGTCAACTATGGAGACTGCTCTGGGCCCTCCCCCTTCTCTGTCAAAAAAAAAAAAGAAATCTTAAAAAAAAGACGACACCCTGCACCCATAGCATCCAGGCGTAGAGTGCTGGGTGTCGTCTTGGTTGCCTCTAGCATGCATCCCAAATCTGCCCAGAACATGGCTGACAAGGCCCTGGCCTTCCCTTCCTGTGGGTGTTCTCATAGCGGTCTGTGGGGACAGGCACCAAAGCCACCCCAGGAGTCAGATCTGTCATTGAAGAGAAGCAGGTAAGTGTAATTAGTTGGTTCTTAAGATGGTAATTAGTACACCAGAGTGTACCAAAGCATGGTTGGTGGCTTTAGATCAAGGTGATTGTAAGAGAACCCCAAGGCAGATTGGGGTTTTCTTATATGACAGATTGGACCAAAGACATACATGCCCAAGCTCACAGATTTGGGGGCAGGCCTGGTTCGTTGTAGGCCCCTCTGGGCACTAGTTTAAACTACGTCCTGTTACCACTGCACTCGGTGCAGCAGGTAGTGACACAGCCACTGCTCAGGCTCTTGGCAGTGGCCCTCCTCCTCGAGCTTCATGGCCCTATTCAGAGAGCAGGGTGGTACTTTCCCTCAGACAAGAAGGTAGTGGCTGGGGATTAACCTGAGCTTTGCTAATCCGTTTTCCCACTCCAGATTCTTGTGCCCAGGAGACATCATGTGACATCCTTGCTGATGGTGACCACTTTAATTTCTATCATGACTTACCTCTAGTTCCTCAACAAGTGTCTTTCTGGAGTGTGCCCTGGGGTGGAACAGCTCCGTGGACCTGAGGTGCACTTGTCCCCAGGACTCTGCCAACACTGCCTCTGCCTTTGACTGCAAATGTCTTGATCCTTCTTCCTAGTGGGAAACATGACAGTCCTCAGTCAAGCAAACGAGGCACACACTTCAAACTCCTCCAGATCTGATGATTTCGATGGACCCTGGAGGCCCAACATGGGGGTGGAGAGAGACAGAATGTCATGTCTTGACCCATGGGAGGGAGTTACCTCGCCTCATACCACGTACTCCGGCCTTGTCCCTGCAGGGTGACAGCTTAGGCTGGCTGCCTTCCACTCACTGGGTGCTGGTCCTGCATCACCGGGAAGCTTCTGACAAGGAGGGGTGCTTGGGGGCAGTTTTGGCAGAGGAAACCAAAGAGCAGGGCTAGTAGCATGGAATCAGCGGTTCCAGGAGTGGACTAGCTCCTTTACAGGGTCCTCTGCTCCTGGCTGTCTGGCAAACCAGGGACTAGAAGACCGGGTTCAAAGTGGCAGACCTTGACTTCACCCAGGGGACACATGCACACAACGGCACTGCCTTCACGGTCACTTTCTGCAGCCTGACCAAAGACTCAGGTCAAGGACCCCTTGCTGTGTGGGCTGCCCTATGAAGAGAAGGCAGGAGCCACTTCTGACTCATCTAAGGACATTGCCATGGATAAGGACCTGTGGCCACCAGCAGAGAGAGCAGGGCCTCCCCATCCTGAACATCACCTTAAAGCTGGGCCTGGGGTAGAAACTTGTCTTTCAACATGAGCCCATCTCTCTCGCCATTTCACTTCTGTTGAGGGAAAAACTACTGTAAGTCATACCATACCAGGTTATCCCACCAAACTAGCTCATGGACAAAATAAGGTCATGCTTCCTCCACATTTCAGTTCCACAGATCAAGCCCCGACTCAGCCTGAAAACCCTCTGCACTGGGTCATCCTCTGAGGATCCCTAGGGCACTCAGGCCCAGATGCCAGTCAATTCTGTTCCCACCTGGAAGCCACTGCAGCTGCCCCATGGGAGCCCACAGCGACCCCTTGCGGCCACCACTGCAACTCGGTCCACAGGGAGCCCCTGCCTGAGTCTGCGCCCATCTGGGTGTCAGCTGGCTGGCTTTGGACTCACCAGGGTGGTCAGCTCCCGCAGATTTGCCTTTTAGATTCACTCACCAGATACCCGACGGCTTCTGGTTTGACTCTGTTGGCCTCTAGCGTAATTTCTAAAATGTTGCAGCTCTGTCATGTGGAAGCCAGTACAGTGGCTGAGCAGTGCAGGAGACGGGCAAGTTGGAACTTCTGTGAAGTGAGCTGAGGAAAACTGCCCTGCTCATCCAAGTTTAAGGTCAGTCTTACCCACAGAATAACCTGGAAGTGATTTTAGCTTTTGTGTTTTTCCTGATACCCACAAAATAAAAGTCAGCAGGTGTGAAATGTATTTATGTTTTTTATTTAGGAACAATCAAAAGATTTGAAGTACCATTTCGGCCCATTTCAAATTGTACAAGCAGTTTGTCCCTGTTCCCCTCCCTTATCCAAATCCAGATATAAAATCTAGGAAATGTGCAATTTGCATCTTAGAAATAGCAGCATCCCCACAGGGGACCTTGTGATGCCTGGAGATGGCCCAGAGGGCAGCCCCCTCCTCCCGCCTCATGTAGCCACTGTCCAAAGGCAATTCCATCTTTCTGTTAAAAACATTTATTTACCCAGGGTAAAGAATCCCCATTCCACCCAGGCCTAAATGACAAAGTATGCGTCTCCCCATTTGGTCTCTCTTGGCCACTGTGGGAGGTGGAGCTTTCTTACACAGTTTGGTAAAGTTTTAATTTGCCTCTGGACATACAGAAACAGGGCAGTTGCCTCTTAGCACCAAGATGATCACTTCTTCAGCCATCTCTAGGAGACAGGAAGTGCACCAAAAGCAAACTGCTCAACAGTCCTTCCCCGGTCTCACTTCTCAGCAGCCTGGCCCTCCGGCCCTCGGGAACAAAGGGTCTGCAATGCAACCAGACTAAACACGGGTGGTAGAAAACCAGGAATCAGGACCGTCCGGAAGGGATCTGCAGGCCTTTGGCAGCCTTCTGACTTCCACAAACACTGTGCAGTACACTGTCAATGAACAATGGCCGGCAGGGCAGAGGGGAAGGTTGGCCTATTTTCTCTTTGTGATAACAATTATGGCACATTCTGGCCCTCCTGACACAGCTGAACAAAGCAGCTGCTCAGACGCGTGGTGGGAACTGCACAGGAGTGACCATGTCTCCCTCCTCTGGCACTGGCCGTTCCCTGAGGGCCAGTTACCACTCGGGATCCCTGCTGGGAAGGGGTGGCGCGCTGCTCCTCACTCCCGTCAGCTCCCCTCAACCTGGCCCAGCCACATTTCACATTTCAAGAGAACTACAAGAATGAGACCGCTGTATGGGCAAGAGCCAGGGATGAGCAGCAGTCTCTCCCCTTAAACACAAGTTACAGGACTAACAGGTACCACATGGGTAGATTCTTACCCTAACAGTGTATCTACGCTGGGGTTTGATTTAAGAAAGACCAAGCACTTGTAGCTTTTTCTATTCAGTGACTCTGAACAGCCTTTATTATCCTAGACATTCCACTTTCAGCTGCAGTCACACTGCGTCCTTTTAAATCCTCCATTTATCATAAAAGGGAAGCTATAAAGCATTAGCCAGGAAAAGCTATTAACACACTCAAGTGCTCGTGTGTGCACAGCAGCTCACAATAGCCCATCTCCTGAAGGGGGTGGCACTAACGGCAGGTGAACACTCCCCTCCCCTCAGGAACCCGGGCTTGCCACCGGCCCCAAGTGGACAACAGGAAGAGACTGAGCATCCAGACAAGACCACAACCACAGCCCCCACCAGGCGGCCCGATCCCTGTGTAAGCCCCTCCCTCCACTGGGCCTTGCTCAGGCCTGAGTGTCAGCAAGGGCAAGCAAGGTTCTGAGGGCTGGGAAAACCTGGGGGCCGACAACCACAAAGCAGTAACTCTGTGTTCTTTGTGAGTCCTTACAGTCCTGCAAACCAAGACGTAAAACCAAGGTAGCCGGTCCTTGTCTGTATGGTAAACAGGGCCTGCCTAGCCCATCCCAGCCTTTGGGTTCAGGGGCAGGTAGAACTCTTGGTTCCTGTTGGATCCAGGCTGTCTTATCTCCAGTCTAGTGAAGGACTAGCCCCATTCTAAGGAGGGGCCAGATTTGCAGGCAGGTCACAGAACAGCCAGTCTCAACAGTGAGCTCAGGACCGAAGAAACAAAAAGCAGATTCTCCAGGATCAATTGCTCTGCCTGCAGTCCTCACAGCTACATACAGATGCTGGGTCAACTCGGGGAGAACTGGGTTCAGCAGCCCCCACCCCCACCCCCTGTGTGACCTGGCATTGGGAAGACATAGAAATTCCAACAGAAATGAACCTGCACTGAGGCCTGTCCGTTCCATCAGGACTTAGATCCGAGCTGGGCAGCACCCATAACAGCCACTTCTATGTACCCAGCCGAAATCAAAGCCCAGCACTCTGCTGAGAGGTGGCCCACCACTGCCTCAGCCCCGGTGTCACATGGCTCAGGAATAAATGGGCCAGAGAAAACAGCATGGTGAGTACCTCAGACTGAAGCCCAGCTTGGGGCAGGGACTGCTCAGGAGAAGGCTTGGGCTCCATATCCCACTTTCTCAGGTGTTGGAGCTGTTCTGAGGGGAGGTGCTCCCCAGGTCTGGGCAGGAAGGCTGGGAGGGCCTGTGCTCCTAGGCAAAGGCAGTGAAGGCAGTGGATTCGGAGACCCTGCAGAGGGGCTCCAGTCTGGAGTGAGGGATATGGGGCCCCGTGATCCTCCTGACCCAGGGAGGCTGCTTGGCTGTGAGCTGCAAGAGCTGGCTGTCTGGACCTTTACATGTCCAGAGGGTTTTTCTTCTCTGGTATATAACTGAGCCTTGCAGATCAATGGGATACACCCACAGGTATAGTCTGAGCAAAGAAAAGGGGTTGGGGGTCTTTAAGGAAAAGCCCAAGCTCCAGGTTTGGTTTGCTTTAAGATTTATTCTTGGCTGGCTCTCTTCTGCAAAGTCCTTTATCTGCTTGGGCTATGATGGCTGAACTGACATAGATCCTCCAATCCCAAAACTTTGGTCCAAGAAGAGAAGAGGGAGGTAAGAGGCAATACCCAAAACAGGGCAGCACACGCAGGGAGCTGTGGGAGAGGATGTGCATAGAAACGCAAGCACCCAGCCAGAAAGGCCACTGTCCACCCTGCATGGCAAGATGTCCCAGAGTCACAGGGAGGTGACACAGGACCTGTCACTGGACCATTGACCGAGTAGGAAGAAAAGCACAAGAGCCACATCTCAGCCTAGAGAACACACTAAAACTTCCTGGTGGGACAGCCTCCCATGGGCAGTTGGGACGAGGCCTTTAGTACACGTGGGAGCCTTCAAGGCACCACTGCACTCGGCCCAGCTCCCACCATCTGCTTCTGGGGTCGAGGTGCTTTGGTCCACCTAACAGCTGCCCACCACTCGGCCAAGCAGGGAGCCCAAGTCACAGAGTGCTGCCAAAGTCCCAAGCGCCAGCAATCACCCCACCTGGGCATTCTGCTCAGGAGCTCACTGATCCCGGAAGCGAGGACCTCCTCCCAGATCAAAAAGCTCCTCAAGAATGAAGAATTAAAACAAGTAAACTATACAAAGTATATGTGTCATAAATCCAGGTTTCCTGTAACAGTATGATGATCTGTTTTCACCTATTAAAACCAAATCTAAACAAACAAACAAACAAAAATGGATTTACAACCCCATGTAAAAAAATACAATAAACCAAATGTGGAAAAGACATAGGCAACAAGAACACCAAAATATTTTACGGTCTCTGATGAGTCCAAGTGCACACAGAGGAGCGGGGAAGACCGGTCACCTTACAGAACATGCTTTTTCTTCAAGACAGACTAACCCCAGCCCACCCGCCTCAACTCTGCAGCCCACAGCTGCCTTCTGGGCGACATCACAGAACCTAAGCCGTCCACGGTGTGCAAAACTGCAGTGACCGGTCCTGTGACAGGACCACGGGCTGGCCGCCGCAGTCCCACATGCCCACGGCACTGTTGGAGCAGTCGATTCTGGGCCTGTGTGGGTATCTCCTGGCATCTGGTTGGCTGTGCTCGCGGTTCTGCACCGACACCAAAGCCCTGGCTGCCTGCTGCTACGCCTCTTCAGGCACCTGCTCAAAGACCCAACTGTCCCCTCACCATCACCTCTGATCATCTTGCTCTTCTAAGCACCAGGCCCATACCCCCTCATTCCCTCGTGTCCAAGAGCACAGGAAAGGTGGGGGGGGGGGGGCTGTCCACACGCTGGGCTCACCTGGGCAGTCCTGCCATTCGTTTGTGTGGCCCTGGCTGGGGGGAGGACCAACCTTTGTGAGGAAAACACAGCAACTTTTTCAACTTTTAAAGACAAGCTAGTGCTGAAGTTGGGTTGCTCTCTATGTCCTACATGAACTTGTCCACCATGTAATTTATTTTTCCTGTCTCGCTGTTTGGGTTGTAAGTGAAATGTGAATACATGTAACAAGGAAATCCTGTCTAAAGACACACCCTTTCAGCCAGTACATGCTGGGCTCTGGGGGTGATGGGGGTTTGCTCAGTGCCCCATGTCCCAGCATTCCCCTTAACACAGGCTACTTTCCCCAATACCCATGTGCCACCAAGTTCCTCAAGTGTACATGTGAGATGTCCATTTCATGAGAAATGTATGAAATGGACGTGTGTACTGTACATGCGTACATATAAACCTGCATGTACATAAACACTAAAGGGAAAATTCCAGGCGTCTGTTCTCTGAAAGAAGACAGTAACTCACCATTCTTGGCAATTTTACAAAGAGACCTTTGCGGCTAAATAGCTTCATACTCAAAATGGAAAGGATACAAAAGCAGGCTGCACAACTTGTCAAGTACTCACAAGCCGCCTGTTTGAAACACATAAGAGGTGGTCCCCATTGGGACAGAGAGGAAAGGAGAAAAGACTTCCGAAGAACAATGGTTCAAGGGCTTTTGGTTTCTAAAGCAAGCCCTTTTCTAAAAGGCAGAAGGTGCTACCAGCATCTTCATCCTCGGAGCCAAGCCAGCAAGGGTGCTGCCCAGCCCAGCCCCACTAGGGATGGGGGAAGGGTGCGCCTAACCACCACCACTTTCCTTGCCCACCAGCCCGAGCCCAGGAGGGCTTGCCCCCGCTGAGGCCACATGCTGTGGGAAGCAGGAGGATTGCTGGAGGTGAGCTGGGCTGCAGGCGATGCTGCTCTCGCCCACCCCTCTCAGAGCAGCCCGTCTCCAGGAAACAGGTTTACTATTTAGTACAGCTTTGTAAGCAAGTTTCCCAATGTTTCAAAGGCACCTTTTCCTGTGATTTTTCTCAATTAAAAAAAAAAATGGATATGAGGGTTAAGCTAAAGTAGACAGAGACCTTGTTTCCAAGTTTGCAGATATAAATACTGAACTTTAAAACCACAAATCTTCAGAAGGACCTGCCCACTGATGGCCAGCACCCCTGGGGCGAATGCCCAGCATGCAGCCAGGACCTGGGCGTGGGCACCAGGAGGACTCTGGGAGTTCTGCCAGGAACGCCCAGGTGCAGGCCTGTGTGCTGCAGACCACCCAGCTCTGACAACTCTAAGAAGTCCTCAATCCCATCAGTGCTCACTATCACCACCAGGCAAGTGTGGGTCTTCCCTCCCAAACCACAGGCCGCTCTGCAGTGAGGCCAAGGGGCTTGAGCCCACTGGCGGAGGCCACGCACTCGTTCGCCCCCTCCTGTTTGTTTTCTACTTTCCTCTCACTATAGACACATCCAGATTTTTTAAAGTGTGGGCACACAGGTCAGTACATTAGGCTTAACAGCAAATGTTTCTTTAGTTGATCTGATAACTAAAAAGTTATGGTCCATGATTCAAACTTTTGTGAAAAAGCAGTTACTGCAACCACTCCTCACATGAGTCCGTTTTTAAACGAGGGTAGCGGCGGGCTCTGCACTGATTATCCCGTCAAGCAAGGCGGCCTGGCAGGAGAGACTGCTGGTCACCCTAACACAGGGACATCTCTTCAAAGGGACTGCCTTCCTTGAAGAACGCAAAGGGACACCAGGGCTCCAGGTGGAGTCTGAGTGTGCCCATAACCCCTGCCTGATCCTGGAAGGTGAGGGGCCATGTGGTCCCAGCAGCCACCAGAGAACAGACACAGGGCATTCTCAGAGATGATGTATTAACGAAAGACAATGTACTGCTTTGCTAACCAAAGTTCCTATGTAATAAAACTGTCTATAATAGGATGTTTTATTAAATGTATATAGGCAGATGTATATGTTAAAACTTGATTCTGTGTCTAGGAATATGAAATCTGAACTACTTCGTCCACTGGAAGGCAAAGGAAAGGCCCTACATTGTGGGAGGAAGAGCCGACGAGGACTCTGCTCTGCCTGCTGGCTCGGTGGTGCAGGTCCAAGGGGTGAGGGCGGCTCTGGGCTGTCAGCCAGGCTTCCAGAAGCTCTTGTGCGCACCCAGTGGCCAGGCAGGAGAACGGCATGTGGCAGCAGGGAGGCAGGTTGGGCCCTTCCACGTGGCGGTGGCATCCCAGACTGGCCAGTCCTTCACAGGAATCGGCTCAAACTCAGTCTGTTTCTGAGGAGAAAACACATGCCTGTCACCTCCATGTCAGCTGCCACTTGTGTCGCCCCCAGGGCAGCAGTGATGGCATCTTTGCCATGCCAGGGTGGCATCGCTGGCTTTGCGGACCTCTTAATTCCATGAACAATGCCTTCTTGCCTGCTACTCCCCTACTTTGTACCCTGAGGGAATGTGAAGAAGTGATGTGGGTTAAAAGGACAGGATGCTGGCTCAATCTGATAAGGCCACAGACACCCCAAGGGACCTGCCCGGGGCAGCAGCTGGGGCAGGAGCTTGTCTTCCTTCTCTGGACCCACTCACAGGCTCACGGGGGTCCAGCTCTCCAGGCTGCCGCCACCTCTGGGGTCCTGTCCTAACCAGCCTCGTTCTGCCCTCTCCCTTCAGCTCTCCAGAACACACTGTTCTAATACAATAGCTGCTGGGTCTGGTTTCTGACGTGTATTCCACTCATGCCTTCACTTCATTTATAACTTCCAACCCTGCAGTGAAAGTCAGAGGGGCTTCCCAGAGAGGGCCATTACCCGTGGCTTACAGAAGCGGCCATGCACTGAAGCTGCTGGCAAGGCCGTGAGAAGCCAGGCACAGCTATGCAGACAGGCCTTGCTCCCTCCCGGTGACCTGACTCAGGCAGGTGAGGGCAGTGCCGTGACGGTCTGTCCCGCCTAGGGCACCAGCACTTTACTTTGTGTTGGATGCGGTGGGTGAAGGGAGCCAGTGCCTGCCATTCAAACCCATCTGTCCCAACTCCCAATCTGCTTTTCTAAAAAACTGTGGTAAAATATACATCATATAAAACCTACCATTTTAAGCATTTTAAGTGTCCAAAAAGTGATACATTAAGTATGTTCACAATGTTATATAACCACCATCCTATTTCTAGCTACCCAAGAATATAACTTAATAAAATGTTAATCAAAAAAGCAAAAGCAGCTAGTTTTTTCTGGTTCCCAATAATCTATGCTGTTTTGTTGGCAGAGTCAAAGCCCAGCGGGGACCCCCCAGGGGCAGGTCCAGGGCTGGAGAAGCGCCAGGCAATAGCCCTGTGGCCCACACCTGTTCCCTGGTGCTCATGATGCCCCGCAGGCCCTGACCGCCTCGGGGGGCCTGGAGGAGAACAAGGCCAAGTCCAGCAACACCAGGTCCCGGAACTAACTTGTAAAGGCCCACAAATCAGAGAAGCTGAGGATACAGACACTGTCAGGCTCCACAGCCTCCTGTTAAGAGTGAAGACAGGGACTCAGGGACCAAGACCTAGGAAATCAATACCTGATAACATGACTTATCTGTGGCTTCAAAACTGTCTTCAATAAAATAATCTACAGCAAGTTTGCTCAATCCACAGGACAGCTTTGAATGTGGCCCAATACAAATGTGTAAACTATTTAAAAACATTATAAGATTTTTTGCAATTTGTTTATTTTTTATTTTTTTAGCTCATCACTATCATTAGTGTTAGTGTTATGTGTGGCCCAAGACAATTCTTCTGCCAATGTGGCCCAGGGAAGCCAAAAATTTGGACATCCCTGGCCTAAAGTTTAATACTAACACCATAATCTAGAGAAACTGAGGAGCAAAATTCAAGCTTTTGATTCCATATATGGCAAAGAAGGGAGATGATTTTCCATTATTTCTACATCAGGACAAACAACAGAAATCCAAATTACAGGATTTTCATCATTGAAAACCACACTTCACGTATCCAAGGACAATTAAAGACTCCTTTTGTTCACCAATTTGAGCTGAATTTCCACAAAAGTTCCATTGCTCTCTCCCACAGGGGGCGATGGTCCTGCCTGTCTCAGGCGAGTCCTGACCACTCTACTGCTAAGGGCTACGAGAGCACGGACCTTGTCGGGTCACAGGTTTATGTTATGTTATCCAAAGGCGCCTGCTGCCAGGTGTCCCTGAAGCAGCCAGGCAGTTTAGTCCTGCAACAGGCAGCCTTTGAAACAGGAGACGCACCCATGCAGTACGTACAGTGCCCACCCCCGGGTGCCCCTCCCCAGATCCACAGAGGACAGCCAAGGCTCCCATGGGCTCCTTACCCAGCTGGCGTCCAGCCTGGGGACTTGGTGTGTCACAGGGCTCTGAGCTGGCCTCGGGGGCACCGGGCTCCCATGACTCACTATTTTCCGACACCTCTGAACAGGTATCACCAAGCCCTTTGGAAACTGCCACAGGGTCGCCAGGGCCCTGGTCCTCGCTGCCTGTGTCTGCCACAGCCCGGGTCTCCTCGCCCATTTTCTCAGCAAACCACTGCTTGACCTGCTGGGAGCTCATCTGGGTCTTGTCACAGAGGCTCTGCAGGTCGTCCTCATACAGCATCTTGTGTGTCACGTAATAGTCTTGCAGCAGCTCCCGGTTGCCCGGGGTGATGACCAGCAGCCCTGGTGGGAAGTTGCCCCGCTTGTAGTCTTCGTACCACTTGAGCTGGCCATTTTTCAGGGCATACCTGCTGTCCCCAAACCAGCGCACAACCTCCGGCCGTGGCAGGCCCGTCTGGGCCATGATGGAGTCATAGTCCTGGGTGCTTGGCCACTGCGTCTGCACGAAGAGCTGGCGCAGCACGTGCCGTTGCTGGGCTGTTTTCTTGCAGCTCACCTTGCCCGGGGGCTGCTCGGCCAGC
Source organism: Craseonycteris thonglongyai (assembly GCA_004027555.1). Taxonomy (NCBI): domain Eukaryota; kingdom Metazoa; phylum Chordata; class Mammalia; order Chiroptera; family Craseonycteridae; genus Craseonycteris; species Craseonycteris thonglongyai. The sequence goes on from PVKE010012566.1 coordinate 27,748, forward strand.
TTGCCTGGCCCCTCGTCTTCAGGCTCGCAGGCACCCAGCCCGGGCAGCTCGTCCTTGCCATTGGCTTCAGTGACCCGCAGGTTCTTGAGGTTGATTTTGATGGGGCTGACTTTGCGTTCGGCCAAGGAGTGGCTGCTGGGCACTTCTGGAGAGCCATTCTCCCCAGGGACCCTCAGGTCACTGGCCAAATCCTCTGCTCCGCCCTCACCCTCAGCAGCCTCCCCCTCTTGAGAAGCACCCCCATCATCATGCATGGTCTCCTCCGAATTCCCTCTTTTCCGTCTCTCAGAAAACCAGCTGTCAATCTCTCTTCGGGTCATTTTGGTTTCAGTTCTCAGGCGGTCCAGTTCCTCATCGAGAGGAAGGGGGTTCTGTGCAAAACTGCTCTCCAGGGCTCTGAGCTGCTCAGGGGCTCGCTCCTTGTATTTGGTTGGTGTAAAGTCAGGGGTCTGGTGCCAGGACTGTCGTTTGGCAGAAGGGTGGGTGGCCAGAGTGGCTGCTGTCGGGATGCAGGTCACCTCAGAGGCCTTGGATGCTGGGGAGAAGGGCACCTCCGGCATGGCATCAATGATGATGGAGCCAGGTTCTCCGGGCATCATGGCCCGGGAGCCCTTCAGGTTCCGGCAGTGGTACCGGCGGTCACTGAACCATTTCCGCACCTCCCTGGTACTGAGGCCTGTCACTTTGGTCAGATGCTCAACTTCGCTCTGTCCTGGGAACTGGTTCCGACAGAAGCTACCTTTCAGAGCAGACAGCTGCTGGTGAGACTTCTTATTTTTGTAGAGGCTGGCATCGAGGAAGGCCTGAGAAGTGATGCTGGGGCATGCTGTGAGCAGTGACTGTGCTGCATTCACCACCTTCACCGCTGACGTTGTATTGGAACACACGGTGTTAATGGGTGTGACAGTAGGCTGCTTGGGGACTGATGTAACTGCTAGGGGGAGGGATGAGCTGGGTGCCTGCAACCCATTGGCCATCAGTGGCTGAGTGACCAGAAGTCCCCCTGCTGTGCCCTCTGGCTGTCCCACAACATGACCAGGGAGAGCAGCCTGGATGAGATGCTGGACGTTGCCAGTGTTGGCAACCAGGGGAGTATTCAGAACGGTGATCGTGGGCTGAGGCACAGACTGAATGACTGTATTGAACATCTTTTTCCGGGCATCCTCGATCTCCTCAGGGGACCAGCTGATCCCCTGTTTCAGCCTTTGAGCTGTGAACCAGATCTTGAGCTGTTCTTCCGGATACTTGGTGACCACAGTCAAATAGCAGAGCTCGGCTTTGGTTGGGTAGGGGAACTTGTGGAACGAGTTCTTCAGAAAGCTGCTGGAGTCCATGGCTGCATTGTACGTGGGAATGCTGCTCAGGGGGATCATCACTTTGGGAAGAGACTTGGAGGTGGGCAGGGGCTGGTGGGCGTGGTGCTGGGTGTGCACTGGGGGCTGCTGCTGGAGGGACAGGAACTGTGCAATACCTGCCGGCAGAACAGGCACTGTTCCCATCAGAGGCCCATTGGCCGGATGAGGGGGCTTTGCGGCAGACACCTGGCTGGCTGAGACTGCCCCGTTGACAAAGGAGTGGTCCCCTTCTTTCACCTCCTTTTCCCCAGCTGATGGGTTTGGGAAGGCCTCACCCACAGGCTGAGTGGGGACATTTTCCTTGAACGTATGAATTTTCTTGGCTTCAGCTTTGCCTTTCATGATCTTCATGATTGGAGTTTTGGTGATGATGATTTCTGCCTGCCCGTCTGTCCCCTCGGTGATGGGCTCTCCCAATAGGTCGGGAGTGCTGGTGCTCTCCGGGACGCTCTGCTGCACGACCACATGATTGTCTGGCTTGGCGACATTCCACACAAAGCTGGCTTCCCCCGAGTGACACTTGGCATTGTGCAGAGAAAGCCCCTCAGGAGTTTTTGCTGGGAAACTGCACTCAGTGCATATAAAAGTTGGATCTTTATTAAAGTCTGTGTGCTCTGAGTTCATGTGTCCCACAAACTGGGTTATGTCCTGGGATCGAAAATCGCAGTATTTACAGGAATATGAGTAGCCATCCAAAGTGCTCCGATGCCCATTGGCCAGTGCAGCACTGTCAGTACTGCTGGGGTTCTGGGCAGCCTCACTGCTGGTGGCAGGCGCTTCCAGGGGCAGGTCCTGCTGGGGTCCTTCAGGCAGAGACTCTGTGGGCGGAGCCTCTGCACGCACATCCTGCAGCACCACAGTCTTCACAGGGATCATGCATGGGGTGGTGGACTTCCTCTTGCTGGCCATGGCGACAGCCACTCGGGGGTATCAGTAGGCGAGAGCTTGTCCCTTCCAGGGCCTCAGAGCACAAGTTCAAGCTGCTCCATGAGAGCGACAGAAAGTTTTCAAGGGCAGCTTTTTCAGTTGTTTGCAGAAAGCAAGTTTTCCCTATTAAACCTGAGGAGGAAGAAAAAATGGATTAAGATCCCTTAAGCTCTGTGTATTTTTCAGACACACTCCACTGCTTGACTTCTATCACTGGGCCTTTTCACATGGAGTTCAGCAGCAGCTTGAATGTTGAGTTCAAGTCAGGAGCCCCCCAAATACTAACAAAATGATGCCCTGAAGAATGAGCTGTGGATGTTCCAATACCATTTGATAGATTTCAGCCATGTGTTTTCAATTTGTATTCCCCTCTGTATACCTGCATTAAGTAACTCATATTCTAAAAACAGAAATGACAACAAAATAATCCTGTTTTGGACATTCAAATTAATTCTATTCATGTCTGAGTAAGAACAAAAGATCCTAGTGTAATTCTTGTTTAAATGTTTGGGCCAATCAGGGTTTTCTTTTTATAGCCTTCCCACACATGAGAACAAGATGACGCCTCTGCCTTACCCAGGCCAGGCCCAGCGGCCAAGTCAGCGGGAGGGGGTGGCACAGGAGGGAGGGGCACAGGCTGGCTGTAGGAGCCTGGCCTGTCTCTGGCTTTTCCCTGCCTGCTACCCTGTCAAACCTGTTTCAGGCCACAAAAGAGGGATCACCTACCTCATAGTTACTGGCTGTACCCTGGACCACTGTCACCCAGGAGGGTCAGGGGATCCACAGACCCAGTTTGTGGCCCAGCCAGCTCTTTCTGGGTACATCAACTCCAAACGTAGCTTCACCTTGGATGTGTAAACTACGCACAACCTTGAGTTAGGCTTACTGTATTTCTTTCCATGCCTTTATTGTTCCTTGAAAGGAAAAACAACTTTACAAATCTCTGATCCATTTGAAATTCATTTCTAAAGCTGGGGTTGATTGATTTGTTTATATGTAAAATAATTACAATTCTTTCACCAGATGCCTGAGGAAGTTTTTCTGTGAATCCCTATTACTAACATTACCTCATAATCATCATTACCTCTCTTGTAGCAAATCATAATGCTGATGACTAAAATAATAGTAATTCTAATACCAAAATCATGTTATCATCTGTACTTGCATTTGATATAAAATTAAAATACCTCTATTCAAATTCTTAGTACACAGCAAACTATTTTTGTGTTTGTCAGTCTAACCCTGCTGATCATAATAAAAAATAATTACTATTAAAAAATAGGGGGCGATATGGATAAACATATGCCCAGATCTAACTACTTGTCACTATTTCCTCAACCAAATTGAAATGTCATGCATATATTTTTTACTTAATTTTAATAGTAAAGATAAAATATCAGTATTAAATAAAATTTAAGAAAATAAAACCACCTATAATTTTGTATACCCTCCATCTAGTGCAAATATTATACACACACACACACACACACACATACATATATATACTTTTTTTTTTAAAGATTTATTTTATTGTTTTGACAGAGAGACAGAGAGAGACAGAGAGAAAGGGGAGGGCCTAGAGCAGTCTCCATAGTTGTACATCATCAGTTTTCAACATGGTTTCAGCACACACAGGTAGGCTGGGGCCTCACAGGGCAGGAACTGGGCTGGGGGCCTCCTGCATGGGAGACATGCCCCCTTGAGCCAGGGGCCAAACCAGGGGGCAAAACCGAACTGGGGGCCTCCCACATGGGAAGCACACCCTCAGTTCAGCATATGGGTCCACACGGGCCAGGGCCAGATTCCATCCTTGGTCCCTAGGGCTGCAAAGCAAGCACTTAACTTGCTGAGTCATCCATTTCCCCCAGTACCATTCATTAAGGAGACTATCCTTTCTCCCCTTTTAGCCTTGCCACCCTTGTTAAAGATCATATGAGTTTATTTCTGGACTCTCTATTCTATTCCATTGATCTATGTCTGTCTTTATGCCAGTACCACACAAATTTTTAAAATATTTTTTTATTTTTCAAGTACAGTTGACATATAATATTATATTAGTTTCAGGTGAACAAAAGCCTTATAATGATTAGGCATTTATACAACTTATGAAGTGATCAACCTAATAAATCTAGTACCCATAAGACACCATACATAGTTATTACAATATTACTAACTATATTTTCTATGCTTTCCTTCACATCCCCATGACTACGTAAATATTTTGTAACTACCAATTTGTACTTCTTAATCCCTCCCCCTTTTCCATCCGTCTCCCCAAACCCCCTCCCATCTCAGAACCATCAAAATGTTCTCCGGGAAGCCAGGATGGCTCAGCGGGTTAAGCCCTCGCTTTGAAGCCCTGGGGACCGAGGATCGAATCCCGGCCCGTGGCCCATGCAGACCCATATGCTGAACTGGGGTGTGCTTCCCGAATGTGGTGAGGCCTCCAGTTCAGTTCAAAAAAAAAAAAAAAAGAAAAGTCA
>PVKE010012567.1:0-38123 GCA_004027555.1 Craseonycteris thonglongyai
TTATCTCCTTCTCCCCAATCTTCTGGTGACTCTGATCCTGCTAGCATTTCCAGCTTTGCCTATTCCGGAAGTCATATGGGTGGAATCATACAATATGTAGTCTTTTCAGATGGGCTTCTTTCACTTTGTAATGTGCATATAAAGTTCTCCATGTCATTTCACTAAAAGCTCAATTTTTTCATTGTTGAATAATATTCCAGGATACATGAATTCCCAACAGATGTTTTATTTAAAAAAATAAAATAAAACAAGAGGACAAAGACGACATGGTATTAGAGTTAAATATTGAGCTGAATGAAAGAGAAAAAGGTCTACAGGGCCTTTGATGATGAGGGTGGGTTGGGCAGGGGAGTCACATACCTAGTCTTGTTGCCTTCATGCAGATGGTGTGTGTTGGAGAGAGGGCTTCTGTGTTGGTTGTATATATAGGAACCACGGTATTTCCCTCTGCTCCCTCCTGGAAACACAGCTCAGTTGCCAGCAACTTGGTCTCTGAGTGTCACCCTGATGCCAGGAACCTAGGCTTAGTACTAATGGTAGACTAAGAAAAAAATGCTAAAGCCCTGTATCTCTTAAACCATGTCACTCATAGCTGTACACCTGACACAGAAGAGCATGCAATAGATGCTTGGATGAATGGTTGAAGAAACAAGGACAAGGCCTCAGACTTGGAGACTTAGGGAAGGTGCAGAGAGGGAGTGAATGGGAAGATCCATCATTAATGATCTTGTGATAAGGCCCTAGAGATACTATTGCTGGACCCAAGACCCCCTTTACTAACTGCTGAGTACTGCAGAGGGATTGTTTGCATTAGATTCAAGCCAAAACATCCCCCCAAATCCCTGACAATAAAGGAAATAACAGCCTGGTGCCAGCCAGAGGACCCAGACGAAAATATCCTGTGCATATTTATCTCTAATTCTCCTCTATGGCCAGATCTTTAGCGCCACCTAGTGGTGTGCTATTGAGGCTGGCTGTGCTACCAAAGTAAGCAACCGGGGCTTCATTGCCCTGGTTTCAACCTAGAAGTATTAGAGAGCCTTCCTCTTAAGGTTCAAGATAAGAGACCAGGTGGAAATAATGACTATATTGAGAGCTTTAAAATTAACATCAGAGAATTTTAAGTCACAAAATTAAGTCTCAGCAATTACATACGCAATTAGTAGTGGGATTTAGTATTTGTGCTTACCATTTTTTACAGCTTGTGTATATGGAGCAATTTTGGACAATGAGGCCAAGATCAAAGGAACTGCAGAAATGAGAAGTGGAAGCTAATCTGTTCCCACCCCTACCTCCAGACGTTTCCATTTCACAATTAAAGCAAGTATGGTCCCATTTATGCCCAAGGTCAAATGTCCAATAAAAGAGGCAGGAACCTGATTGGGTGCAGTGTTCTTTTTCGTTTGTTAGGCTCCTTCAAAAATGCCCCCTTTCTTTCAATATTTGCCTTGTTTTGCTATTGTTACACTTATATTTTTCTACCAAGGGGTCAGTCATCTTTATTCTATACTCAAAAACTGTTTTCCTAAAGGTTTGGGTTTCTTATTTCTGTCCGTCTCCCAGGAACTAGACTTCTGGAGAATTTTCACAATGTGGATGGCAGTTTATTACACTTGTTATATGAGGACTGTTTCAAAAGTGTCCAGTCATGTAACAGTTCTTGTTATATTGTTAATGGCTGGATTTTTCCCAGACAGCCCTTGCATATACATTAAATATCTTATAAATAATATCAACTCATATCTCCTTTATCTGTTATAAACTTTTAGGTTCATCTCTGTATATAACATTTTAAATCCAGTTCATCCAATTCACAATGGATTTTTAAAAGCTGCATTTTCTCTCAGTGCATGTGGTTTGGAGTTAAAAGAACTTACATGTATTTGGCATTAGATATTGAGTAGGTGATTTTACATCTAAAAGCTCACTTAATCTTCATGACTAGCCCTGTCGGTAAGTTAAGAGAATTATCTTTCTATTGATGGAGAAACAGATTCAGACATTTAAAATAATCACCCCCAATGTTATAACAACTAAACAGAAGAGCTGGAAATTAAACCTGGGTTTTCTATCTTGAAGTCTAGTAGTATTTTTATTTTTACCACACCACTTTCCTCCACCAGACTTGAAGTCAACAAGCCTAAGTTTTATTTCCAACTTAAATCATACACAAAGCATTGTATATTCTTTTGGAAATCTGTATGTTCATTTGTATATCAAAGGTTCTATTGAATTCTCCCATCCAAGTAGCAATCAGGCCGGCCCCTGCTTAGACCCTGCTTATCTTCTGAGATCAGGTGAGATCAGGAACGTTCAGGGCAGTATGGCCATAGACAAAGATTCTTTTGACTTCTAATATAGACACCTATTTAGCCTAGTGATTCCCAAACTTATGGAGTTATTAGGGTTTTTGTTGTTATTGTTGTTGTTGTCATCATTGTTATTGTTTTTTGGTATGTGTGTATAACTATTAACTTTGCTCTGAAATAGTGCTGTATAAACACACCATGAGAAATGCTGGTGGAGATAATACTCTGGAGAGTCTGATCGGAGAGATCTGGACTTAAGAGATAGTTGTGAACTGAATGACGATTCTGTCTTTCAAAATTGTCATGAGTATACTTGCGAAAGAGAGCTCAGAGCATAATTTTATTTTAAAATTCTTGTTGCTAGCCTTTCTTGTTCAAGAAAGAATTAATGTAGGATTTCAACGGCACAGTGATTATCTCTAGGGTTGCCCATGAAAATGAGAAATGTATCTATGGTATGATATCTTCACACTCTCTTTCTTTGACATCTCTCAGCTTTTCTTAAATTGCTACTCCAGTGATCCGTCTTCACCTGCCCATTCTCTGTATGCATTAGCTTTCAACATTACCTGTGAGACCTATTCCAATTTCCTCCATGCTTGTCATGGAGTTAGTTCATGTGTTAGAAAAACAATCTGATCAAATTAATAGTCACTATATTATCAGTCCTTAGTGCTTCAGGAGTATTTGTAGCTGGAATACATAATGCTCTAATGGGACATTTTTAATTAGCTTCAGAGAGAATAGGGAAAAGAGTAGCAAAGATTGTCTGCCTCTAGAGTCATTCTGCCTCTGCCAATGGCTTCAGTGCTGTTCATACTGCTATTCTCTTCTTTTTTAAAAAATATTTTGTTTTGTTTTTTTGAGAGAAGGTGAGAGAGAGAAAGGGGCAGGTCCAAGAGCAGTCTCTATAGTTGTACATCATTAGTTTTGACATGGTTTCATTCTACACAGGTGGATGTGGGGCCACATGGTGTGAAATACCAGGTGCATGGATTGGAAGACTCAATATTGTAAAAAGTCTGTCCCCTCAAATTAATCTATAGATTCAACACCATCAAAATCAAAACCACAGTAGGCTTTTCGGGGGTAGAAATGGACAATCTGACTTCAACCTCCATCATTCACAGAGCCTAGAAGAGCCAAAATATTTTGAAAAAGAACAAAATTGGAAGATTTACACTACTTAATTTGAATTTACTACAAAGCCTTATCAATTAAGATAGTATTGGCATAAGGATAGACAGTTTGAAAAAACTTGCACATAATATTGTATGAAGGAGGACAGAAAGTTGAGGAAGTTCATGGTTCATTCAACCCTTTTATTTTATTATAGGCACTATATATATATGATGATATGGGTATTCTATGGGAGAAAAAATAACATTGTCACTTCTCTTACAATACTTAGAAAACCCTGGTGAGGGGAAGGGTTGGGCATTAAATAAACAATCCCACAACCAAATGATAATTACAGATTATTATGAAATTCATAAAGGACAAGGGAGATATGGGAGAATGTAACAGGAGGGGCCTAATTTGGATAGACAACTCAAAGAGGCCTCTTGGGTAAAGGGACCTTTCATCTGAGAGGAAGAGGATGAGTGGGAGTAAGTCAAGTAATGAGTGACTGGACCAGCCTCAGTGAAGACCTGGAAGCTGAAAAGATTTTGGAGTATTTTGATACAGAAGAATAATTACAAGTGTATTTTACACGATTAATATAAAGAACGAAGACATAGAAAACTCCTAGGAAATCAATATAGGTGAATTTCTGATCATTATAGAGTATGACTCAGATTTTACTACATAAAATGCAAGAGTTGTTTGTTTGTTGTTGTTTTTTGTAACCTAAAATATACCATAAACCAAGTACAAAGGCAAATTAACCAGGAAAATATTTGTAACAAATAAATCAAAGGTTTACCATCCTTAATCTATAAAGAACATGTATCAAATTAATGAGAAAGGTATTAAAATACCAATAGAATTTAATAACTGTAATATTATCCTTCTAAAATGATTTGGCACTTTGGTCATTTAGGTACCGTAACAGAATTTGTTTTAAAAACAAACAGAAGAAGCAAATTGAAAAATATAATAAAACACAAGTAAAAAACAATCAAATATTTTATGGAATAGGAAATAAAAATGGCTAATAAATGAAAAAAATTTTTACTCATAATAAAAGAAATATAAATTAAAAAATGGAATGCCGTTTTCCTACCAATTAAATAAGTAGAAATTGGGGGGGTGGGATTACATGATGGTGAAGGTGTCATACTATACAGATAGTGTGAGTATAAATTGTTTATAAACTGTTAATGAAACAGGGAAATTGCATCTTGGAGCCTCAAATATATTTCTTCTGATTCCAGTTTTTAAAAACCCTAAGGATATAACCATAAATGACTTCAAAGATCTTTTGTTAGTTTAGATCTTAAAGCCCAATCTTTCATCAATGAAGGGATAAACAGTGATGTATCCAAATGTTGAAATATTATACATTAATTAGAAAGGATTTTTGGGAAGCTGGGATGGCTCAGAGGGTTAAGCACTCACTTTCAGTCCCAGGGACCTAGGATTCAAGCCTGACCCCTGCCCATGCGTACCCTTATGCTGAACTGAGGTATGGCTCCAATGCAGGAGTCCCCCAGTTTGGTTCTCATCCCCTCCTGTTCAGCCCTTGGCTCAAGGGAGTGCACCTCCCATGAGGTAGGCCTACAGCCCAGTTCCTGCCCTGCGCGGCCCTCATCTACCTGTGTGGAATGAAACCATATAAAAAACCAATGATGTACAACTATGGAGACTGCTCTGGGCCCTCCCCCTTCTCTTCTTTATCTCTGTGTCTCTGTCTCTCTCTGTTTCTGTCAAAAACAATAAAATAAATTAAAAAAAAAAAAAGAATTTAAAAAATATTCTGATCTATGGTCACCTGGAACCACATGGCCACCAAGTGCAAGAGACTTTACTGCCACACTATGTGTACTTCTTTGAGAGCATCATCGTGAAGGAGGGCGCTGTGCTCAACACCCTCCACCAGAAAAGGTACACATTTTGAGTCAACAGATATGATGTGTGTGTACTGTCATGGCCCATTTCACAGTTGAATGAAAAGCTGTGAAGTTTGGATGGGCCCAGAGCATGTCTCCTGTGCTGGTTGGCACCATTGATTTTGTCCTGCAGCCATCAGAAGGCCTCTCAGATCTAATCATATTCCTGGCATCTGGGGCTAGGTCAGGTGTTGAATGGAGCATACAGCAAGATGCATGAAGGACTGACAATTTGGTTTTATTTTCTCTGCTTGTCATGCGTTGCCAAAACCACCATCTGGAACTTACCAGAAGCCTTATAAATGGTCATGGTATCTTGCCCAACATTGCTTCCCAAGAACCGAAGTTCGATAATGGGCCACAGCTCTACGACTCACTGGCTTCGTAGCCAACAAGCAGAAGCAGCTGACCTTTTAGCACAATGGAATGGCTTATTAAAATTCACTTATGCCTCTAGCTGGTTAAGTAAACACTTTCAATATGAAGTGTTGCCTGCAAAATTGAGAATGTTCTTTGAACCAGCATGATACACGATAACTATTCCTCCTGTAGCCAGAATGGGTGAGTCAGAGAATCAAGTAGTAGAATTAGGGATGGCACAGTTTACACATTTCCAGTGACCTCCTTCTAAAATGTTTGCTCCATGTCCCCATTGAATAGAAAATTTAATATCCAATTTAAAAATGCTGGTACCAAGAGAATAATATGCTTACTACACTTGAAGCTTAGACTACCAGTGGAGTTTTACGTCTCATGAGGTCACTGGTAAATAGGCAAAAAGGAGCATTGTGCTTTTAGCTGGTGTATCGACCTTATGTATCACTTCATGTTTCTTGTTCCAGATGCCACTGTGGCCGCCAGCTTTGCATACAAGGTCTGACAATTAAGTTCACAAACTCATCCTAGAAAAAGTGCTACACACCCCATTGCTGAATATCACTTTGTTTACCTTCAAAGTACTCCCCTTGGGAAGCTATGCACTGATGCCAGTGCCTAGTCCACCCCTCAAAGCAATTTTGGAACTCTCTGGCATGGCCATCAGAGCCATTGTTGTATTACCCTTGATGTCCTGAATGTCATCAAAATGTCTTTCTTTCAAGACTTCCTTTATCTTTGGGTAAAGAGAAAAGTCATTGGGGGCCAGATCAGGTGAGTAGGGAGGGTGTTCCAATATAGCTATTTGTTTACTGACTAAAAACTCCCTGTGAGCTGGTGCATTGTCATGATGCAAGAGCCATGAGTTGTTGGTAAAAGTTCAGGTCATCTTTGTCTAACTTTTCATGCAGCATTTTCAGCAATTCCACATAGTCAACTTGATTGACTGTCCAGTTGATACATATTCATAATGAACAATTTCTTTGATATAAAAAAGAGGTTATCAACATTGTTTTAACTCTTGATTTGGACTGATAGAACTTTTTTGGGCACGGAGAATTGAATGACTTTTATTGTGGACTTTGACATTTTGTTTCATTGGTACACCCATGCTTTATCACCAATGACAACATAGCCCAAAACATCATCTTGCCTCTCCAAAAGGTACTGGCAAATTTCAACTCTGCTTTGCTTTTATTTATCAATGAGTTATTTTGGGGGCCATTTTTGCACACACCTTTCTCAAGCCAAGGTTTTCATTGAAGATTTTCCTATTTCTCTATCGAGGTTTATTTGGTCTGCTTTGCTCCCCAGAGTCAACTGATGATTTTGACGTACAAGTCAAGGAATTTTTGCAATGTTTTCATCAGCTCTGCTCATTTCTGGCTATCCTGACCTCTCTTCATCAGTGATACTTTCTCTCCTCTCAGAAAAATGTTTAATTCATTTGTACACTGCTGTTTCCTGCATGGCATTATCCCCATCAACTTGGACTAACATGTCCCTGATTTCACTTCCACTCTTGCCAAATTTAATAAGAGATTTAAATATTTGGCTGTTGCTCTAATTCAAGCTCTGACATTCCCTTGACACACAAAAACACACAACAATAATGAACGCTACTCAGCAAGACACCACCACACATCAACACAAGTACAGTTGTGAGACACTGATATACTAAAATTATGAAACTTACCGAATTGTTTGTGCAGTGCTGCCAACAGAAGTGCACAATGGGAAGTTCACCAACTTACTTGTCAGACTTTGAATATTCTGACTATGGAGAGGCATGGCCCTACTTATACCTATCTCTAGTGTGTGACCCAAGGCTCTTGTGGTCTATCCTCAGCCTCCTTGTTCCTGTTAACTCTCTTATATTTTGCCTCCTTGATGGATAAAATGAAGCTCCCATCCTCTCTGAGATGGCTTTGACCAGGATGATTCTCCTCATGGTCTAACAAGAGTTGTAGCAGTTGCAGATATTATATATATCTATGATTCTATCTAAGGGAAAAAATGAGACACACACACACTCTCTTTCTCTTTTACAACAGCTTTATTGAGATATAATTCACATACCATACAATTCTCCCACTTAAAGTTTTTAATTCATTTGGTTTGGGTATGCTCATAGAGTCATGCAACCATCACCACCACTGATTTTATAAGATTTCATCACTTCAAATCCTACCTTCTTTCCTTGGTTTATTGCTCCTTCCTTCATTTTCAAAGCCAGAGGTGTACCATCTTCTATTTCTCTCTCCCTCTCTTTTATCTCTTTCTATCTTTATCTCTGTCTCTATATATCTCTATCTATCTCTGGTCTCCTTGCTATAAGGATCCCTGTGATTACATTAGGCCCACCCGGATAATCTGGTATAAATTCCCCATCTCCAGGTCCTTAATTATATCTGTAAAGTATTGCTAGGTTCCAGGAATTAAGACAGCCATCCCCAACCTTCTGGTACCAGGGACTGGTTTCATAGAAGACAATTTTTCCATGGCCTTGGGGCGTGGGGTGGGGGGGATGGTTTCAGGATGATTGAAGTGCATTACAGTTATTGTGCACTTTATTTCTATTATTATTATTAGATCGGAATATATAATGAAACAATTGTACAACTCACATGCCACTATAAAGCCTGCCACCTGATTCAACTTAATTGTCACTAGCCACTTACTGATAGGGTTTTGATATAGGTCGGCAAGCAATTGATTTATTATAGTCTCTATGCAGTCAAACCTCTCTGCTGATGTAAATCTGTATGTGCTGCTGCTCCCCAGCACTAGCATCACGGCTCAGCTCCACCTCCGATCATCAGGCATTAGATTCTCATAAGGAGGGTGCAACCTTGAACCCTCGGATGCACGGTTCACAATAGGGTTTGCGCTCCTATGAGAATCTAATGCCTCCGCTGATCTGACAGGAGGCAGAGCTCAGGCAGGAAGGTGAGTGATGGAGAACAGCTGTAAATACAGATGAAGCTTTGCTTGCTTGCCCACCACTCACCTCCTGCTGTGCCCCCCAGTTCCTAATAGGCCATTGACAGGTACCAGTTTGTGACCTGGGAGTTGGGGACCCCTGGGTTAAGATATGGACATCTTTTGGGGGGATGGGGATTACTATTCTATCTATCACATGGTGTTTAGTATTCAGAGTTAATACCTGTGAAATGGTAGAGAAGGAAGCTGAGCTGTGAGACAGTCAATGGGGAAACTAAGCTCTCTAAGGGCAGGAATCATAAGGGGTGCTGTATATGAGTGCAACCCCAGTGCTGGGCACATATGCAACACTTAGCAAGAGTTGATGGGATAATGGATGAAAGAAGGAAAGAAACGAAGCCAGTCGCCTGGAGTGACTGGCCCTTGGTCTCCACACTGGCAGAGGTGGGGACGCTGGTAGGAGGGGGACGAAAAATTAGAACAGCTGTCTGGTGCTCAGCATTGGCCTTGGCTTCTCTGTAGCTTTCTAGAACCCATTCCCTATATTGTGGTCAGAGAGATGCTTAAAATGTAAACTAGATCACACTGTTTTGCCTCTGAATCCCTTCAACACCTTCCTATCTATTTGGTATAACGTCTGACCCTCTTACCACCATGACCAGTGGTGCCCACCTCTCCAGCTTCATTGCTACCACTTACTCTTTAGCTCCCTCTGCTTCACCCACAGTGACCCCTGACCTTCCAGACTGCCTCAGGCTTTAGCATTTTGCACTAACTGTACCATCCCCAGGCTCTCTCCTCCCCTGGATCCTTGCTTGATCCTTTCCCATTATCCAGGTCTCAGGTTAACCCCTTATTCAAAGAGGCCTAACTTCGCTTAATTTAAAATAGTTCTCCCTGACCCTGCTCCCTTCATCCCACCTGTTTTGTTTCCTTCGTGGTCCTATCACTATTTTATTTTCTAATTGTTAAATTTATTAGGGCGACATTGGTTGGTAAAAGTTACATAGGTTCCAGGTGTACAACTCTACATTACATCGTCTATGTGTTGTACCGCGTGCTCACCACCCAGTCAGCTCTTTTCCTCACCCTCCTCCCTCACCCCTCTCTCCTCTTGCCCTCAGGTAACCACGGGACCAAACTATGGAGTGTCCATGAGGTTTTGTTTCTTGGTTCTTGATTTTTTCTGACTTATTTCGCTTGACATGATGATCTCAAAGTCCATCCATGTTGTCCCAAATGGCAGTATTTCATCTTTGGTATCTACCCCCCAAATTTGAAAACTTTAGTGCACAACGATATATGTACCCCAATGTTTTTCGCAGCACTGTTCCTGGTGGCCAAGTCATGGATACAACCAAAGTGTCCTATCCTTATTTAAAATTGCCCTGTTCATTGAGTTGTATTTTTTTGATGTACTGTCGGGTCCTATAACTGTTTGCCTTGGTAGGCTCCCCAAAGATATTGTTGAGTGATTGATGGATGCATGGCTCGGTGGGTGGATAGATAAATGAGCGAACGAAAAATTCAGGCAGCCCCCAGGTGGCGGCCCTTGCCGACCGCACCCGCCCAGCGCGGCAGGAAGGCGCGGCGGAACCCGAGGGCGGCGGCAGCAGTTTCCCTTACATGAGCGGGGCAATGTTGAGGGAGCACACAGGAAAGCCAGGGCGGCGAGCAGCGCGCGCGGTGGTGAGTGCGGCGGTGCCTGGGCGGGCTGGGAAGCGCGGGGCGCTGGGACCAGGCGGAGGCGCAGAGCCCAGAAAGCGGCGCGGAGCTGCGGGAGTCGCGCTGGGCCGGGTTCTGGGGGGGCCCCGGCCTTGGGGCCGGCGCCCGGGCTGCGGGCGCGGGCGGCGGGGCGAGGGCCCGGCGCGAGGGCCGTGGGGGAGGACTCGGTGCGGATGGCGGGGTCCTCTTGTCCCCTCAGGAGTCAGTTGTCCTGGGTTCTGGCCCCAGAGCTGTCGCTAAGTTGTGTGGCTTTTACTCACTTTATACGGTTGGGCTTCGGCTTGGCCATTGCAGATGGAGCGGATAGTTTCTGATTGATGGAATGGTTCATTCATTCCAGGTGTTTTACTAGGTTCTGTTGGCTAGAGATGCACAGGCTGAAGCTGCCCATAAGGGATCGAAGGTCTAGTGAGAAAACCCCCACCGCACAGGTGAGGAGGTCGAATACAATTAGAATTTGGCAGTTCGTTGGGGGGACAAACTGCAGATGAGGTGTTAATTGCAACATATAAAATTTACACTTGATCTTAGCCAAGGGGCGGGAAAATGATGGAACATACAAAAATTAGACTTTAATTGAGATTGGGGAAGAAGGCGAGTTCGTTGGGGTACTTGGAAGGAATATACATTGTATATTGTGATGACAACTTAAATGCTTACAGAAAAATTTACGAAGTGCATTCACAACCTTACCAGAGCAGGTGGTGTATCCTCATTTTACTGACGAGGGAATACAGGCAGAAGTTAACTGAATTACCCAGACTTTCACTTCCAGTAAGTGACAAAGCTAAGGTTAGAATCTAGGTCCTGGGACCTTCGAACTAGCGCTCTTTACGATAGGTTGCCTACTTGTTTCCATATTTTTTAATCGTTTGTGACAAAAAGTGAATTCCACTGGATAATGGATGGCTTTTAAACTGATTGTTCTAATTGACATTTGCCTCACACCCTACCCACAGGTGATTTCATTTGCCCTCAAACTTGACCTTCTTCACACTTTAGATTTAGTTCCAAATATAAATCAGACCCAAATCTATATCTTCTACCCAATTTTCTCCTAGCTTCAGACTGCTACATGCAGACATTCACTGATCATTTCTATTTGGATTCCCCACAAATTTAGTATCTCCCAAATTGCACACACTACTTTTCCCCACAAACCTACACTCCAAATCTAAGGATTGAAACCATTATCCAGTTATCTTTAAGTACAAACCTGGTTTGGCTCCCCTTTCACTTTCCACAATCAATTGATTAACAAGTGCTGCTCAATTCTATTTTATAAACATCTCTCAAATCCATCCTTTGTCTCCTTTGCTCCTTCCTTCCTAGAGATTATGGTAATAACTTCCTACTGGCTCTCTTTAGTTTTAAGCTCGGCTTCATCCAGTTCATTTTCCATTCTGCTGCAACATGGTCTTTCTACAGTATAATTACATCACTCATTTGCTTAATCGCTTCAAGGTTTTCATCACCAACATAATATCCCAGCCCACTTGCAAGGGTTCAAGGTCCTTCTTGATCTTTTTTTTTTTAGATTATTGTCATATATATATAATTTTTTATTGATAAATTTATTGGGGTGAAATTGATTGATATCAATTACATAGTTTCCAGGTGTCCCAAAATTCACGCAAGAAGTAATTTGGTAGAAAACACAGGTTTATAATTAAAAATTGTAAATTTTCATTGTTCAACAATGAAAACGCATTGTTCTTTCATGTAGTGCTCCATTTTTAATAACCCTGAACTATCAGCTGTCACGCTGTCCTTTTTTTTTGTTGTTGGCAACACTTTACCGCACAAATGACGCAAAATTCAAATCTTGCGTGAATTTTGGGACACCCTTTACATTACATTGTCTATACATTACATTATGTGCGCTTAACCTCCCCCATTCTTTATCTCCAAACCCTCCCCTTCCCCATTCTTTATCACCAACCTCCCTTTTCTCAAAGTGTGGTATGTTGTTGACCTTCATTAGAAGCATAAGATTACTTGCTAAAGATGAAAAGTCAGCCCAGCCCGATCAAATGAGAATCTCAGGAGTAATGCTCAAGATTCTGCATTTTACACAAGTTCTCTGTATTTTTAACAACTTTTACGCTAGTGTTTGAGAGGCCTTGTTCTAGACATTCTCAAATATTTCCACTGTTCTTTATACCTGCCTACCTACTTGTGTTTTCCTGAACACACTTTGGTATCTTTGTCTTTATACATGTCAGTCTCTTTAACTACTTTAACTCCTCATTCTTCAAGAATCATGTGTCACATTTTCTGAGAAGAATTCCCTGACCATGAACTCTAGTCTATGTTAGGTTCATTCTTGTGGACACTTACAGGGTTAGTGGCTTCCCCCTCAACATTCCTACCACTGTCTTGCAATCATAAATTGTGTCATTGTATTGTCATTGTGGGTTTAACAGTTGTGAGCACTTGAGGATAGAGACTTTTCTTCTCCTCCTAACACCCAAGCACCTAACATATAGATGTTTATTAAAGGCCTCTTGAAGGAGTGAGTGCCTTATGGGCCAGAATGAGAGGCATTTATTGTTTTTTTTTAATTTTAATTTTAATTTTTTTAAGATTTATTTTTATTGTTTTTGACAGAGAGATACAGAGACAGAGACAGAGAAGGGGGAGGGCCCAGAACAGTCTCCATAGTTGCACATCATTTTTTTTCCCACATAGTTTCATTCCACAGGTGGGAGTGGGCTGCACAGGGCAGGAACTGGGCTGGAGTCTTCACCCCGGTGAGAACTGAAGTGGGGGTACTCCCCAGTTGAGCATATGGGTCCACAGAGGCCGGGGCTGGGATTCGATCCTCGGTCCCCAGGGCTGCAAAGTGAGCACTTAACCCACTGAGCCATCCCGGCTTCCCCTTGAGAGGCATTTAATTAGCAGATGTGCCTTTGGGCTCCCTTATGTACCAGCCTGGACTGGGCCCCTGATTCATGGGAGGCTGTGCTCCTGGCACTGACCACATTGTTGGTGATAAGGATGTTTCTTGCCTTGAGAGGAATTTTAAACAGTAAGTAACATTAAAGAAAAAATTTAATAACACTTGTTAAAGAATGATAAGGTAAACTTCAGTCAAGGGACAGGCAAGGAGGCATGTCTATGAATATAGAGCATTGAAACAGTCATTTTGGAGTCAGGGAGGGAGGTTGTACTCAACTTTATAGCCAAGAAATAGGTGTGTGGGGGTAGGGGGCGGGTGGTTAATAAATGGAAAACTACTTAGAGAAAATAATCAGGGATAAGGGGGATTCTTGTTAGAATGACAACAGAATTCTTGCTGAGGTCAGGCCACCATGATGAGATGTTTAGGATTGGTCAGGTACCAAGGGTGGGTTTTTTGCTCAACTAACTTTGCAGGATTCTTGCTCAAACTGGGTTCTATAAAGATAGAAGGAAGCCCAAGGTTGGGCCTAGTCCAGAGGATCCTGATTAAAGTTAGGTCAAGAAGAGAGTTTTTGTGCTTAAAGGGAGCAATAAAAAAACTAGAATCTTCGGTGAAAATAGCCTTTTTTTTTTCTAGGTCTATTTACTACATGTAAGGTTCACTGAAGAAGGACCATACCGAGTTCTGGTTTAGCGAGAGAGTTTATTAGAAATGGCCAAGAAACAGCCTGGGCTGATGCCGAAAGAGGGAAAGATGGCGTCGGCCCCTTCTGGGGGTTGGAGAGCTTTTTATAGGCGGATATCAGAAGAACCAGAAAGGGTAGTGGAGGAGGGGTATCAGAAAGTACGAGCATCTAGATTGGGTGTGTCTAGTGGATAATCTGGCACCAAGTCCCAGCCACCTCTGGGTGGAGAGGAAAGTCCTTGCAGGCTTTTTTCTCTTCAGGGAGGCACCTGGGGCTGCAGCTTTGTCCTGTTTTTTTCTCCTCCTCCTATCTCACCCTTCAGCCCTAACACTTACATGCACACATAGTCATACAAATTATCCATTTAAATGTTTGTTTAGAAAATTACATTCATTTTAGGAAACTTAGAAAATACATTGCCATTTGAAAAATAAAATAAATAACACCCATTATCCCACAACCAAGAGGGAACTACTTCAATTTCTTTGTGTGTTTATTTATATTGGTATTTTTTTTCCGTTTGTATTTATGTTTGGATGTGATTGGGATAATACCAATTATATTTTTGCTTTTTATCCCTCTGATTTTACTTAACATTGTATTTTGAGTTTTTCCATATTAACAAAAGTGCTTAGTGCAGAAAAATTTAACGTAGGGAAGGAAAATATTTTCTTTGGCCCTTTTAGGGTTCCTGGCTGGGTCTGGAAATTAAACTGACAAAGAGAGGTAGGGTAACAAGAGAAAAGCAGACATTTATTTCATGAAAGTTCTACGTGACATGGAAGCCTTCATAAGGAATTGAAGACTCAAAGAAATCAACTTGAGTATTTTATGCTAGGTTTGGTGAGAGTGCAGGAATATGATAGTATGAGGTAACTGTTGGGAGACTTAGCAGGGGCTGCTTGTTAGGAGTCCTCTGGCATCCCTTTGCTCTGGGGGAGAAGGGTGCTCCTTTACATATATTAGAGAGGGCACCTCACACGAGGGCTTTTTTTGACTTGTTTCAGGGAAGTAGGTCAAGGTTCTGGAAGAGGTCAGAGTGATTTTTCTTCTGCTGCTGTTTTTTCAAACTCCTTCCCCTTAAAATATGCAATTTGCCAAGACGCCATATTTTGGGGATAATGCGTCTTGAACCCCATCACATTGAATGGCTGAGATGTTCCAGATCTTATTTTAGTCACTGAGGATACAGCAGTGACCAGATCAGTCCAAGTTCTTCCTCTCAGAATTTACATTCCAATGGGGTAAGCTAATTAAAGAATTAGCAAGTAAGGATCATCAAATGGTTAGTGCTACATAGAAAACATGGGATAAGGATACTCATATACAATCACTTTGTTTTTTAGTAAAGTTGTGCTAATTTACCTTCCCTATAGGAGTTTGTGAAAGTACCGTATCTCATTTTGTCTTCAGCAAATATGCACATTTAAAAATGTTAATTTTATAGATGACTAAAGATACTATTCTTTGTAGTTTGCGTGTCTCTCAGAAAGTATAGTTCTTTGTAATTTGCATGTCTCAGAAAGTTGAACATTTTTACATAGCCATGTGCATTTCCTCTTCATTGGGTTTTCTGTGCATATTCTCTGCTTACTTTCTTATTGAAGGTCTGGTGTTTTCTATTTTGAATATGCCCCTTACCTTACTGATTTGATGCTGAGTCTTTTATATATAATGGATCCACAAATACCCCTACCAGTGGTATAGTGACTGTAAGAAGAAGGAAAAAACAAGGAAGCCTAGAATTCCCTTCCTTTTTTTCTGCCTGCCCCCTTTTCCTTCTAATACAGTGAGATAAAAGTGATCAAAGAAGGAAAAGGTGTAGTTTAGGTGGAAAGAAGTGAAGAAAGAAAGGGAAAAAAAGGTAGATGTGCAGGTGAGAAAATGAAGGTGATGGGCCTAGAGAGGAGAAGGTGGGAAGAGGCCAAAGAAGTGGTAAGAAGGAAAAGGAGCAAGGGAAGAACATGGAGAGAATGAACAAATGGAAGGCAGAGTCATAGGGACTCTGTGTGCTGACCTTGGATAATTATATAGTTTTTTTGTTTTGATTTTTTTTTTCTCTTTGTAACCTAGCAAATCCCTTGGAGAAGATGACTGCGTTCTTTAAAACTCTTCGAAATCATTGGAAGAAAACAACAGCTGGAATCTGCCTGCTATCATGGGGAGGCCATTGGCTCTATGGAAAACACTGGTAAGTATCTGACAGCCCTTTTCCTGCCTTCACCTCCCACAACACAGTCCAAAAGGGCCTGAGGATAAAATCTTGTTCAGCTGTGCTTGTCTCTGTAAAACATTATGGTGTAAAAGAAAAATTAGTGTTAGAACCACAAAGAAAGAGTCTTCTTGTAACCAGTTCTGTAAAATTGGAATTATGCGGAGCTACTCACACTGATACTGCAGTGGGTATATATAGGTTATAGTAGTGAGCTGGGACGGTGAAGAAATTGAGGCCCAGTCTAGAGAGAAGTCTCCTGCCAAGTTAATAGTAGACGGGGATTGGAACTCATTTGTCTCCTTAGGGTTTTACTCCTTCAGTTTCTTACTACAGCCTCTTGATGTATTATCATTCTGGCTGCTGGACACTTAACTGAATCTGCTTGCTATAGCCCCCATGACTTCTTAGCTATCCCTTAAGACTGGATTCATTTGAATGAGATAAAGACTTTCAAACCTTTTGTTTGAAAGGAATTCAGCAGAGTCCTAGGTTTCATTAGCTTTCAGTCATGGAGGGAGAAGAAAATGCCTGAGCTTTTCTTCTGTTTTAAAATGGTAATAAGGTTTAAATAAACAGTTTCTGCATGAAAATTACACGGGTTATTAAGAGAACCAGTCAATTTGCAGTCTTTTGGGGATTAAGGGCTACATCTTAAATATATAGCAACTCTCTCTGCAATCCAGGTGTATTAAATGACTGCTTTGTTAAACAGAAGGACCTGTTAGGCTTTGTAATGAAAGTCTCCACATAGGAGACTCATCCTGATACTTTTGTGAATGTTCTCAGTTCACCATTGTCAGACATAATTTTATGATGCAGCATGGTGTCTAGATTTTTGCAGCTGTCGAGAAAATGGAATATCCTCCCCCCGTTTCTTTCTAAGTATTTTTAAGGCAAAACACTTGAATCCATTAGCTAGTATATAAAGAACAGACCTAAGAAGGTTATACTTAGTAATAGTATATAAAGAAAAGGATGGAGGAAAGATTTTAACAAACGGAATGCTATTTGTATGATGTTTGCCTTTTTCAAACAACACTTGAGTCCTAAAGGAAAGTTCTATTAAAAAAAAAATCAACTGAGTAAATTTGAAGTCCTAATTAGCTTTATTAAGGGATTCATGAATGGAACAGCATCTTACCTAGCAACTAGAAGGGTACTCCTCGGGGTTGTACAAAGCAGGAGGCTTTTATAGAAAGAAGTGGGTGCAAGGGAGCTATTAACAAAAGAAAAAAGATTCTTTTTGGTCCAGGACAATTTTTCTTTGGGGAAGAGAATGGGAAGGGTTTTTTACCATGCAGATTGCCTCTTTCTCTGGGGGATGTGACAGATTACTTTATTGGTGCATGATCAGAAAGTTCCAGACTGCTTTAGTAAGATTATATTTCTGGGAGAGGTTGAAACTGCAATTAGATCGGGTGTTAAATCTAGGCTTAGTGTCATGGCCATGTAGCACAATGCCATTTTGGGCCTATGGTTTTCACTTTAACAGCTCCTTATACCTCCTGTGATGGTAGGAAGTAGGATTACCTTTGCAGAAGCACCCAAGCCAGGCCTTTGCTTGTTTAATCAGGAGAACCTCCCACCCACTGAGGATTACTGAAATAACGGTGTCCTCTGTTCAGAAAGTCTTCAGAGGTACCATAATGATTTCTTGTCAGTGTAGTCTTGAAACTTTAAAAGAGGCCCACTAGGTCACAGCACCTTGGAGGCCTCATTCTTTTAAAATTTTTTGTTGTGGTAAAATACACATAACAAAATTTAACATCTTAACCATTTTTTAAGTGCACAGTTCACTGGTATTAAGTAGTCACAATGAGCAACCATTACCACCATCCATCTTCAGAACTCTTTGTCTTGAAAAATAGAAACTCTATCTTCATTAAGTAATAATTCCCAACCCCCTCGCCATGCCTCCCAGCACCTGGCAACTGCCATTCTACTTTCTGGGGAGGCCTCCTTTTGAATTGAATCTGAAATAGCTAGAACCAGAAGCGTGGTAGGAGCCTTGAGGCTTCATTTTGCTGTCTCTGCCCTTGACATTTATGGTTTCTGCCCAAAATGCAAACCTTCATTGGTCTGCTGCCCTTCTCAAGACTTTTCTCTTGTGTGCTTTGGTACTATTTAGCCATATTTAAATTTAGTCTCCCTTAAAAAAATTATGGTAAAAACACATAAAATTTACCAGCATAACCATTTTTAAGTGTTAATCATATTCACATTGTTGTTTAACAGGTCTGTAGAACTTTTTCATCTTGCAAAACTGAAACTCCCCATATCCTTCTCTCCCCCAGCTCTAGGCAACCACCATTCTCTTTCTGTTTCTATTAGTTTGACTACTCTAGATGCCTAATAAATGGAATCACACAGTATTTGTCTTCTGTGACTGGCTTATTGCATTTAGTGTAATGTCCTTAAGGTTCATTCATGTCATAGCATATAGCAGGATTTCCTTTTTCAAGGCTTAGTAATATTCTTTTGTATGTATAGATCACATTTTCTTTATCCATTCATCTGTTGATGGGCATTTGGGTTGCTTCTACCTCTGGGCTATTGTGAATAATGCTACTGCAGTGATTTGGGGTATGCAGATATGTCTTTGACATCCAGTTTTCAATTCTTTTGGGTATATACTAAGAGGTAGAACTGCTGGATCATAAGATAGATCTATTTTTAATTTTTGAGGAACCTCCATACTGTTTTTCAATAGTGACTGTACCATTGTACATTCCTATCAACTGTTTAGGGGTTTTAGTTTCTCCACATCCTAACTAACACTTATTATTTTATTTTTTTGATAGTGGTCATCATAATGGGTGTGATATGGCATCTTGTGGTTTTGATTTGTATTTCTCTAAGGATTAGTTATGTTGAATATCTTTATTAAGGTGACCAGATTTTAACATTGGTAAAGCGGGACACCATTGACTGGGGGGAGGGGGTTCTTGATTAAAAATTTGGTCTATCTCCTTCCGTTCCCTAGCTTGTCGTTCATTCTTTCCAAAAATCGGGACTTTTTTAAAACGCCGCAAGACGCGGGACAAATTTTTAAAAATCAGGACTATCCTGCCAAAAGCGGGACATCTGGTCACCCTAATCTTTATATGCTGTTGGCCAAAGTCCTTTACCCATTAAAAATAAATCAGGTTATTTGGTTTTATGTTGTTAAGTTGTAGACATTCTTTAAACCCTTATGAAATTTAGGATTTACAGATATTTTGTCCAATTCCAAAGGTTGCCTTTTCACTCTATTGATTGTGTCATTTGATGCATGGACGTTTTTAAGTTTGATGTCATCCCATTTATCTATTTTTTGCTTTTGTTGCCTCTGTTTTTGTGTCATAGCTAAGAAATTATTGCCAAATTCAGTGTCATGAAGCTTTCCCCTGATGTTTTCTCCTATAAGTTTTATAGGTTTAGGCCTCACATTTAGGTCTTTAATTCATTTGGAGCCCTTTCCCCATTGTGTGGTCTTGGCATCCTTGTTTTGGAGATCATTTGATCATGTAAGCAACAGTTTATTTCTGAGTTCTCTATTCTATTGATTTATATTTCTGTCTTTACGCCAGTACCACACTGTGTTGATTACTGTAGCTTTGTAATATGTTTTAAATTTTGGAAATGTGAGTCCTTCAACTTTGTTTTTTTTTTTTTAAATTGTTTTGATTGCTTGGGGTCCCATGAGAGTCCATGTGAATTTTAGGATTTTTTTTTTTTCTATTTCTGTTGGAAGTGCCCCTAAGATTTTGATAGGGTTTGTATTGAAGCTGTAGATCACTTTTTAACAATTATAAGTCTTCCAATTTATGAACGTGGGATATCTTTCCAATTCTTTGTGTCTTCTTTAATTTCTTTCAGTAATGTTCTGTAGTTTTTAGTGTTCAAGTCTTTTTTGCCTCCTTGGTTTCATTATAAATATTTTAATTCTTTTTGATGTCATAAATAGGATTATATTCTTAATTTCTTTTTCAAATTGTTAAGTATAAAAATGCAGCTGACTTTTCTGTGCTAATTTTGTATTCTGCAACTTTAATGAATTTGCTTATTTTAACTGTGTGTGTGTGTGTAATCTTTAGGGTTTTCTGCATATAAGATTATCTTATATAGAAAATCATCTACAAGCAGATAATTTTACCTCTTCCTTTCCAGTTCGGATGCCATTTATTTCTTTTTCTTGCCTAATTGCTCTGTCTGGGATTTCGAATATTGTTTTAAATAGAAATGGTAAGAGCAGGTCATCCTTGTCTTGTTTCTGATCTTAGAGGAAAACCTTTCAATTTTTCACTGTGTATAATGTAAGCTGTGGGCTTTTCATGTATGTAGAGGTAGTTTCCCTCTATTGTCTTTTAAAAAAATGTCTATATCGCCAATTTCAATTTTGGAG
Organism: Craseonycteris thonglongyai; assembly: GCA_004027555.1. NCBI lineage: Eukaryota > Metazoa > Chordata > Mammalia > Chiroptera > Craseonycteridae > Craseonycteris > Craseonycteris thonglongyai. The sequence continues at coordinate 20,595 of PVKE010012567.1, forward strand.
TCATAATAATTTTCATATCTTGCTTCCCTTGACAGTCTTATGTGAATAGTGTCCCTGGAGTTGTACAATGCAGCCAGCCATCAGAATATTGTTTCTAAAAGAGAATTCTGACCATATCACTCTTCTACTGACCACCTGTAAATGGCTTTCCAATGTCTAGAGGACAGTGACCTAACTCTTTTGCATGGCATGAAAGGTCTTCATTATTCTGTCCCTGTGTTCCTCTCCAGTCTTTCTGATCCCTTCTTTAAAAGAAGTCCTCTTTTCTGTTGTCCTGCTCTCTGTCTTTGCATATGTCCTTCCCTCCACCTGAAATACTTTTATTCTTCACTTGGCAAATGCTTCAGGAAATATATCACGAAACTATGTTAAGCAATGGCAGCATTATTAGAATCAGAAGAAAAACAACATGTAATAAATACTTACTTAATACCTGGTGTTGGGCTAGTCATTTCCATGTATATGGTCTCATTTAATCCTGAAAATTGTCCTGTGAGAGAGCTAATGTTATTTCCATAGCATCAATAAGAAAATTGAGGCTCAGAGAAATTTCCTTAAGTCATATAGTTACTTTTATTGATGAAGTTGGGATTTGGATCCAGGTTAATCATGCTCTAAATCTCACAGACTTTCTTTGCTGGTGAAAACTTTGGAGTGCAGTGCTCACTTGTGTATATAAATTCTGTTGTGTTAATAATGAATGACATTACCTTTTAAATGCCTTTCATGTAACTTTATTAGAACTGTTCTGTTTCTATAGCAGTTTTAACTGCTCAGATGGAATAGAGCTCCTTTATTAAATAGATAGAACACATTTATTAGTATTTCATATAGATCAGTGGTGAAAACTGGACACATTGCCCAGAGACCAAGACACTCATTTCAGAAAAGCTCAGTTATTTCTCTGTGCCCTCAGTTTTCTGTATGTCTTTATTTATATTTTTGTCTGACTCCTGTTCTAATTTGATCACCCTTTTACTTACTGTTCTTTTCTTTGCACTCTGCCTTTTACATTTTCCTCCTATTTTAATTCTCCTTACCTGTGTGTAACATAAACGAGTGCATTCCCCTTATATTCTACCAAAATGTTCAAATACACAGCAAAGTTGAAAGAATTTTACAATGAACACATGCCTGTCTACTTCTTGGATTCTAGATTTTACTATATTTGCTTTATCACATATCCGTCTGTCCATCCCTTTCTCAATCTTGCTTTTTGATGTGCAGTAGACTCTGCCCCAATTGAAATTCAATCAACTGGCACTCTCAAGAAACCGGCAAAATTGAGAGTGCTGGTTGAGTTCTGATAAATGGAGAGTCTGTTTACATTTATCTAGCATCTACCATTTCCCGTGGGTGCTGGTTAACAGAGAGTCTACTACTGCATTTCCAAGTAAATTGTGGACAGTGTATTTCCACCTAAATACTTGATCATGCATATCAGTAGAGTTCAGTATTTGCTTAGTGTTTATTTTCCTTGCTATTAAATTTACCATGAAATATTCAAATCTTAAGTGTACATTTGCTGAGTTTTATCACATGCATATACTGTGTAAGCGATATTCCCAGCAAGATACAGAACGTTGCCATCACCCAGGTGTTTTCATGCCACTTCACAGCCAATCCCTGTCCCTCACTCCTGAAGCAACCATTTTTCTGATTTTTTTTTTTCCCACCCTAGTTTCATTTTTGGAGTTTCTAGAACTTTATATAAAATGAAAAAATATAGTATGGGTTTTTTGGTAAGGCTTCTTTCTGAGCATAATGGCTTTGAGATTTATCCATGTTGTTGCATTTCCCTGTAGTTCACTCCTTTTTGTTGCTAAGTGGTATTCCAGAAGATAATCATACTCGTATAGTAATTAATATTTTGTACATATTGAATTTTAAGTTCCTTGGTTTTGATTTCTAAGATTAGTGAACATATTTTACATTTCTCATTTTAAAAAGCAGAAAAATTGTTTTATCATGTGTATTTCACTCTTTCCTTTGAAAGGGACATAATATCTTCTGCCATAGCGTTCCCATAGCAATAATAATAATTGCCTGTATTTTAATGTTATTTTTAAAATTTTAAAAAACGATTTATTTTATCGTTTCAGATATGGTGAGAGAGAGAGAGAAAGAGAGAGAGAGAGAGAGAGAGAGAGAGAGAGAGAGAGAGAGAGAGAGAGAGAGAAGGGGGGAGTAGTCTCCATAGTTGTATGGCATTAGTTGTGACATGGTTTCATTCCACACAGGTGGATGTGGGGCCGCATGGGGTGGGAACTGAACTGGGGCCTCCTGAATGGGAGGCAAGAAGTTTTGCCAATGAGCCATCTTGTTGGGCAGCAACAGTTTAGCATGTGGGGTTGCTGGGGAACCATTGAACCCTGGACCTTGCGATTGCGAGGCAAGTACTCAACTGCTGAGCTATCCCAGCATCCCTGATTTTAAGATTTTAATAATGATCATGGTTTATAAATTATAAACTATAATTTACTTTTAAGGAGAAAACTTTTTTGCAACAGATTTGGAAAAACATGCATATATTATTTTATTTTTATCTGTCACTTTTTTGGTTGCTGCTTTTTAATTTGTTTTTTTGACACTGGTGTTATTTGCACCGGTAGTCGTTATTCAATTGTTACTATATTTATAAGTTTTCTTCATTGGGAATTCTTCTTCCTTTTTTCTCCCTTCCTCTCAGTGTCAAGGAAAAACGCTGAGACGTTTTTCCCTCTACGTGATTTCCTCCACAGCAGGTTGCAGTGGTTGATGGGAGCAGCCTTGACTGCTCTTAGAACTTAGTAAGAGCAATTGAAGAGGAGGAAATGAGTCTATTTGCTGAACGTAAAGAGAATTCAAGTACTTTTCATTCTTCTTCATCCGCTTTTCCCAAGCTTTTTGGGTTCCCTGGGGGAGATTGTGTTCCAGGTTATTCAGTTCATCATGTCAGCAGTTACCTGCAATCATCTCTCACTCATTTCTAGCTTTTTTAGTAGCTAAGGTCTGCTAATAAAAAGTAGCACAGAAAGGAGGCAGTATAATATTAAAATTGCCTCTGGAGTCAGCCAGGACTGACACTTCCTTGCAGTGCTACTTTAGCCCAAGGTTCATCTGTAAAGTGGGCATAGTAGCAGTACCTCATTGGATCATTGATGGATTAAGTGAGGTAACTGTAAAGCTCTCAGTGTAGTGCCAATAGATCCAAGCGTTCAATGAATGCTTGTAATTGTGAGTAAATGTAATAAATACACACTGTGTATTTTGGGAGTTAAAACAAATTAATACTGGTAATGGGGCATTGAGTGATTGAGTGATTGAGATAGCCAGTGGGGAAGAATCTGCCAGATGGTCTAATAAGATCTGAACCTTTTATTTATTTCACCTTTCATGTGTAACAAGACAGCTTGGGAAAGTGTAGTTTTAAGACTGACAGACATAACCACAAAAGAGGCAGGGCATAAGCAGTTAAAACCAGCAAGCCATGACTGAACCATTGTCCACCTGATTTGAGCTCTCTTTGTTCCTTTCATCATTGGGGACCTTGTCCTTGCTCATTCTGGCTCTGGTCTCCTATGATTCTGGCTGGTGAGCCTGGATATACCTTCACAACTAACCCCCTTGGCTCAGTAGTTAACAGTGACTCACTCTTGCTTAGTTCTGGCTCCTGGTTCTAGGCTTACTCCTTTGTTTCAGTGCTTCTGGCACCAATTCTGCCACCCACCTTGGCCTGTGACCCAGGACTCCCTTCTACTTATTTTTGTGGAGCATCTATTCTCTCAGCTTAGCCAGAATGCCTGGTACCATCTTGGAGATTTTAAAATTCTATAAACATCACAAATCCCTAAATCTTAACTTGCAAAGCAGATGTGATATTGTAGTGATGGTTCTGGACCCTGTGTCCCTAGGTTTTTCCTGATATTGAAGTTTCTTTTTTCTTTGAACATAGGAACATTAATCTTGATTACTATACATTGGCTTTCATAAACATTGGTGGGAGCCCACTTTTCTAGTTCTGTGATCAAAAACAATTGCTTAGAAGATGTAGAAATAAATGATTATGAGTGTGCCTGAGGGGTGGGTTCAGTGTCATTCATTTATATTGAGAACTTAGCAATAATAATAATAATAATAATAATAATAATAATAACTAACCCTTATCGCTGCCTGCCATATGTCAGACACCATCCTAAGCACTTTACATTTATTAACTCATTTGATCTTCCTAACAACTTTATGACACGGTTATTAATCTTCTAGTAGTATGAGATTAATTGTCCCTAAGAAACTAAGGGACAGCAAGATTAAGTAATCTGCCCAAAGTCACACAGCTGGTAAGTGCCAGAGCCATGATTCAAAACCAGGTAGTCCTCATCTTAACCTCTGAAAATGGCTCTGGTGTCTTAGGTAGTATGAGATAAATGAGATTGCTTATGCCATAAGCCCCATAGGCATCAAATGGGTATTAGAACATACTGCTTCAAACGTGGGCTTCTGAGATGATGGGTCTGTGCTCTAGCCTTGCCTTTGTCACTTTGCTAGATATGTGACTTTGGATAAGTTATTCCAGCTTACTAAACTTCACTTATATTTATCCATACAGTAACTAAATAACATTGTGGTACTTAAATGATCATAGCTTCTGGTACATGTTAAAAAGAGTAGCTACTTTTATTTTTAAAGATTTATTTTATTGTTTTTGAGAGAAGGTAAGAGAGAGAGATGAGGGGAGAGCCCAGAGCAGTCTGCATAGATGTGTAGCACTAGCTATGACATAGTTTCATTCCACATAGGCGCATGTGGGGCCATCTAGGGCAGGAACCAAACTGGGAGCCTCCTGGCTGTTACCAGTTGTGCCACAGTTCGGCATATGGGTTTGTATGGGCCAGGGCTGGGATTTGATCCCCAGACATTGGGGTTACAAGGCAAGCACTCAACCTACTGAGCTATCCTGGTATCCCCAAAAGAGTAGCTACTTTTTAACAAAGATGTATATAAGCACTCTATGCTAATGTCCTGTTTGAGTGGTACAAAGTAAATATTAGGGGTGCCTAAAGAAAAAAAAGAATTACTTTCTTATTTTGGAAATTTTAAACATGAAAATTAGGATAGTATAATAATCCTCATGTACCATCACTCAGCTTCAACAGATAGCGACATTTTATTAACCTTGTTATCTCTCTACTTTTTTTCCTGGAATATTTTAAGGATTTATAATATTGTTTTTGACAGAGAGAGAGACAGAGACAGAGAGAAGAGGAGGGCCCAGAGCAGTCTCCATAGTTGTACACCATCAGTTTGTGACATAGTTTTATTGCACACAGGTGTGTGTGTGTGTGTGGGGGGGGGGGCTGTGCAGGTGGGAACCGGGCTGGGGGCCTCCTGAATGGGAGGTACACCCTCAAGAGCTGGGGGCTGAACTGGGGGCCTCACACATGGGAAGCTTGCCCCGGCAAGAACCAAACTGGGGCAACACCCAAGTTCAGCATATGGGTCTACATAGACTGGGGATGGGATTCAGTCCTTGTACCCCAAAGCTGCAAGGCGAGTGCTTAACCCACTGAGGCATCCCGCTTCCCCCTTTCTGGAATATTTTAAAGCAAATTCCAGTTATTAGATAGCCACTCCTCATTTAACGACTTACCTGTTTAACAACTCCTCTACTTAGATCTGGTCTCCAGCGAGTGGAATCCCCTTTCTCAGTCTTTGTTTCATTTCTGCAGTTGGTTAGTATTCACTACAGAAGCGTTCACAGTCACACAAGACTTCATATTTTGTTTGTAAGTGTGGTGTCATGTGATATATGTTGAAAAATACATGGCACCACAAAACATCAGCCTCTAAGCTCCTCCCTTATCAACCAGTTTGCTTAATGTCCTAATCGTAGAAACAGAACTCAAAGTTGTTAAGTGGGGAATGCCTGTATATCATTTTAACTCATAGTACTTCAATAACTAATATCCAATAACTAAGGACTTGAAAAAATCACAGAACCTTACAGAATTGGAAATCTTGTATATCCCCTAACATTCAGTCTGTTTATATTTCCCCTACTGTCACCCAATTCTGTTTTACAGTTTTGTTCACATTAATATCAAAACAAGTTTTATACATGCATTTGGTGTTTTCTCTCTTAGACCTCATAAACTATAACCCCTCCTTCTTTTTATAGGACTTGTTTTACAAAGTAGGTAGGTCTTCACTTGCCCTATAAATTTTTTTTTATTGTTAAATTTATTGGGGTGACATTGGTTAGTAAAAATTACATAGGTTCCCCTGTAGAGATTTTAGATTTGGCGGAAACCTACATACAGTGTTCAGTGCTGTGCAAAGCCATATTGTAGCATAAGACAAAATGAAAAATCAGTAATACTGACTGTCTTTATTTAAAACTGTGATATTGTGTTCATCATGGGGTTTTTTTGCATTGGTTTTGATTTTTTTTTTAAAGATTTATTTTATTGATTTTTGACAGAGAGATACAGAGAGAAGGGGGAGGGCCCAGAACAGTCTCCATAGTTGACATTAGTTTTTCATATACCGGTAGTTTCACTCCACAGGTGGGCACGGGGCTGCGCAGGGCAGGAATTGGGCCTGCGCAGGGCAGGAACTGGGCCTGGAGCCTCCCGCAGAGGTCCCGGCAAGAACTGAACTAGGGGCACTCGACCTATTATCTTCTCTTTTGGTACCGATCATGGTTTCAGTGATGTCTTGTGCTTCGTTTTTCAGTACCTCTGGGATTTCTGACAAAGCAGATGTTTTTTACCTGATCATCGGTTCAGATTAGCCTCGGACTCTGCATTCAGGGGTCTGGGATTGGCTGGTTCAGCCACAGCAGAGGGTAGTGAGTGCTTTTCCCTTCGTGGCTTCTCATTCGGATTTTGTCTCAATTTTAAGAAAGAAGTTTGTTTAGATTTTTAGCCATTTCAAGCGCTCGCTCTCTCTCTTTGTGAGCTGATGCTGAAATTTGGGGGTAATAATAGGTACTATTTTAAGGAAGCTCATTTATGGGCAATTAAATGCTGGTCAGTCCAGATTTGATTGGAAATAGGGGAACCGTTTTTTAAATGTAATGAGATTTATTTATATTCTCTTTCCTTTAAACTCTTCTGTCAGGTTATTTAGAAAACAGATTTCTTAAAAAAAAACAAAACAAAACTATATTATGTATTTTGTTTCTTCTGATTTTTTTGGGTGTGTGTGTGTGTGTGTGTGTGTGTGTGTGTGTAGGTGTAGGGAGACTGTGTTTTCCCTACGCACGGCAGGAGATATGTTCCAAGTTGTATTTTGTTTTGTTGATTTTACATAATTTTTAGGGATATTTATGTCTGTGGTTTTAGCAGCTCCAAGCACTGCAGAGAGAATAATTATAGCTGATGCTAAAACCAACCCCTCTGTAGGTAGTAACTGATTTCTCAAAATTTCAAGTGAACTGCACAAGTATTGACAATGTAATTTATGAGTTTGTAGGTCACAAATTGTCCTCATAGTTTATGTCCTGTATCTTGGAGCCCAAAGCAAATACTATTTTATGCACACTGTTTATAGAAAGCAACTTGTTGGGTGGGAGGAAGATAGATAGGAACGGACTCTCTCTGCCTATGCTTTCTTCTTGATCAGCTGTCAGAATCTCTATAGATTCAAGTACCTTGTATATAATTGACACTCCACATGTGATTGTAAGTGTATGCAGATGCATAATTGTCAATAAAACAGAAAGAACTAGTATTTTGATTGCCTAGTAAAGTTAATGTTATTCAGTATGTGGAAGAAAAGTATCTGGCATAGAATGTTTAAATTGGGCAGTTGGGGGAAATGAATGGATGGAAAGAAGAACAGGAAGTGAACAAAGTAAATGAACCATAAAAGAATGTCAGTAGAATACTTAGGAGAATTATGTAGGGTTAGAAATCATTGAAAAGTGACTGGCAGTAGCTGCTAAAGAACAATGCCTGTTAGTGGCAGTCAAAGTGTTATATTACCGGATGGTGGTGCAGTCTGGACTTGAGCGTGAACATAGAAGCCACCCCAGAGACGGTCCGCAGAACTCACTGGGCTCCAGAGAATATTAGGAAGTTGGAGTAGGAACAGAAATTGAGATTTTGTGAAAATCTGAGGCTAGAATAAGAGGTGAAAATGGAATAATTGCATATTCTAAGAGGAGAAAGAGTGAGATAAGAAGATACAGGTTTCCTCCACTTCCATTTTTCTCAGTAGAATAAGGGGTAAAATGCAGAACCTATTTCCGTCTCTGGCTGATGAAAAGTTCTGCAGAGCAGACCAAAACGATTAGCTTAGTTATGTGAGAGAATGCCTCAGGGATGGCATTTTTCATTAAGTAATTTCCTCTCCTGAATTGGAGGGGGAACAAGTGGTGTGGAGAAAACCTGAGAAGTTAGGTGGTACTTGAAATATCTAGAAGTAGTGGCTTACTCTGTTAAAGTACACATAAGTGCAGGCTAACATGGCTGGGAACTAATAACATTGGAAGAAAGTGTTTAGAGATATTTGTATTTCAGAGTGTGAGAAAGAAAAGGCCAGGAACTAGAGCTTCATGGCAACTGTGACATTATTAGCTATTACTATGTTACTAGCTGTTATCTTAGTGTAAGGAATCAATTTAAGGAATCGACATGAGAGATGGAGTGGCTAATCAAATGCGAGCCTTTATTGGGGGGTGGGGGGGCTCCCGGACGAGATTCTACGGTCCCTGGAAAAGATGGGGGCCAAGAAGTCGCACGCTGGGAAGGGAGTGAGTGGGTTTTATAGGATCCCGGGGTAGGGGAGAAGCAGCAGGTAAGGCAGTAAAGGGCTGGTGTCCATATATGGTGTGGTTGGTTGAGCTTGAGCCTTCTGAGTGGCTGTTCCTGGGTGATAAGGCCAAGCATCAGCCATTTGGGGAGGTCCCTTTGCCCCATCCTGTCTGTCCAGGCCCCCCGAGACCCACCGACCTTACACTTAGGATATATTATTATATGTCCATTATCATTGGGGGAAGGTTGAGTCTTTGTTTGGCTAATCAGTGTTCCTGAACTAATGAATAAAGAGTAGGATTAGATTTTTAGTTGAGCTTTTTCCTAAGCCCACTTGCAGGAAAGAAACTTTAGTGTTAACTCATGAATTGAGGTGACCATAAGTGGTGGCATTTGCCTGTGTATATGATTAAATAGTGGACAGAACTTTATTGTTCACATTTTTACCATTTGGAAATGCCTTTAGAGAACAGTGTAGAAGCAGAATATTGAGAGAAAAAAATGCCATGTGGAGAATCAGGACACTTAAGTTCTTTCTAGTATTAAGTCTTTTAGTAACTCTGAATAGTAGGCAAATTACCAGGTTGGAGGTTTTGTCAGATAAGAGCAAATAGTTAATTTTCCTGGAGCTCAAAGGATATGACACTGTGGAGGAGTATTCTGCTTAAATGACTATACCAGAGTCATTTGGGGCTGAGAGACATGGGGTTGGAACTACATATGTCATGCATGTGTTTGCTCACATGAGGATCACTGCTATAGCACACTTTGTTACTATTGGACTACTGTCATAGCATTTGGTTGATGGGGACCAGGCTGTGTGTGGGGGTGGGGGGCGGGCTGGGGGGGGGGGGTGGTGGTTGGGAGGGTGAAAAACATTGGACTAGATGATTTGTAAAGACTCTTCCACTTCTAACATTTTAGTTTGTCAGGAAGTAGAATTTGGGCTTGGATACCTTGGATACAGGCATTTTATTTGCCTGGCTGCTATAGGGCTTTTATATTTTGACAAGGAAATAAACAAAGATAGTAAAAACCCGTATTGCTGTAAATATTCAGGAAGCCATGGTTAAACAGTGGGCAAATTTATATTTCTGGGGTAAATCACACATCTTATGTATTAAATGGAGTAAACATATTTTGGCAAAGGCCCACTGAGAGGATTGCCTTTAATGAGACACGAGATACTGCAACCCCTTTTGTATTATTAGCTCATTCCTCAGAGTAGCTTTTTTCAATAGATTTTTAATTTCAATCCTGGTTATTCATTCTTGCTAACCATGAACCTGACTCCTTCCCTCTCTCCCTCTACCACCCTCCCTCCCTTCCTTTCTTCCTTCCCTCCTTCCTTCCTTCCTATTTTAGCAAATTCAGTTTTGGGAAAATGCTCTTGGCTTGCTTTATATTGTTAAAAATGTTGATTCTTGAATTGTTAAATATACATCCTTGTATTGTTAAATATACCACCAATAACAGAACCCATCCAGAGGCACCATTTAACCTCAAAATTCCTGAATGCAAGTTTGGTATACTTTTTACTAGTCTAGAATGAAGCAGTGCCATACACTTGTCCTTTGAATTTGATGGTAGACTTTATTAACTGTGTTATTCTTTTGCTAAACTTTCACCATCACCAACACAGGTGATGGGGTTTTAATGCCAGTGAATAACCTGTTGGCCTTATTTTCTCTCCTCTTTTATGCATTCTAAGGAGCATTGACAAATGCAATCACCACTTAACATTTTGTAATCAATAGGATTTCTTCCTGACCTTTTATGCTTTTATGACATTAGGGATCTTCTTTATTTCATTGTGTTTGGGAGAGGTAAGAAGATATAAAATTTTTTTTTTTTTTTTTTAAGATATATTTATTTTTCACAGTCAGAGAGAGACAGAGAGAAAGGGGAAGGCCCATAGCAGTCTCCATAGTTGAACTTCATCAGTTTTCAACATGGTTTTGTTCCATACAGGTGGGCAGGGGCTGTGCAGGACAGGAACTGGGCTGGGGGCCTCCCACATGAGAGGCATGGCCCCTCGAGCCAGGGTCCGAACCGGAGGCCGAGAACCAAACTGGGGCCTCCTGCCTGGGAAGCACACCCCAGTTCAGCATGTGGGTCCACATGGGCCGGGGCCAGGATTTGATCTGAGGCCCCCTGGGCTTCAAAGTGAGCGCCTAACCTGCTGAGCAATCCCGGCTTCCCCAAGAAGATATAATTTATTTATTTATTTTTTTAAGATTTATTTTTATTGGTTTTTTTTTTTTAAAGACTTATTTTTATTGTTTTTGACAGAGAGAGAGAGAGAGAGAGATACAGAGACAGAGAGAAGGGGGAGGGCCCAGGGCAGTCTCCATAGTTGTACATCATTGGTTTTTCCACATAGTTTCATTCCACAGGTAGGCGCAGAGCTGCACATTGCAGTAACTGGGCCAGGGTCTGACCCCGGTGAGAACTGAACTGGGGGCATTCCCCAGTACAGCATATGGGTCCACACGGGCCACTGCCGGGATTCGATCTTTGGTCCCCGGGGCTGCAAAGTGAGCACTTAACCCACTGAGCCATCCCGGCTTCCCCAAGATATAAATTTTTTAAGTAGCAGGTGGCACATCGTGGGGAGGCCTTGGGAACAAGAAGGGAAGAAGGGCTATCTGTCATCCTTTGGTTGATGGAAATACCAGACCAGACAACCCTAAAGTTGTTATAAAAATCATTAACATTTTTACTTTTCCTGTAGAGTTTCTAACCTGGCACACTATCCATTTTCTCCTACCCATGTGAATACTCTTTAGTCCCAGAAGATCAAGTATTCTTCCTTAGCAGCTGCATTTCCTCCTGCCAGCCCACGTGTCTGTCTTTCATTTCCCTGTGTATGATGGAGGCTCACTGCAGTAATCCTTATTTGTTTGGATGGGGAGGTGGTGGTGGTGGTGGTGTGTAGTTTAAAAAAGCTCTCCCCCTCTGCACACAGGACTATCTGGTCTGTAAAGTTCATTTTCATCTTTGATTTCATATCTACCACATCCCCAGCCAGTGGGCCCTGCCACTGGCAATGTGGTGATTAAGTATTCTGGGAAGCGTGAATAAGTTGAAGTTGTTACAAACATCTAAGCTTGAAATCTGTTTTGTGTAAAGCAAAAACTATGTTTGCATGCACCAAGGGAAAAGCTGGTGGTAGAAATTGTTGTACAATTTGCCTCTGGACTGTAGTGGGAAATCTCTTTTTTTAGGTAAATAGGATGGATCAATGTGATTTTTCTCTACATGTGAAGTTTTTATTGCAATAACAACTTATCTTATTTCACACTCCTAAAGTAATAAATAAAATATTTATGGCTTAGAATAAATTGAGAGCACCCATTTCCTGTAGTAGCAGGCATGTTCATATTCTTCTAAGGCCTCAGGCTGAGTGACATCAGCAGAGTGTTTCATTTTCTAATCCAGAAGCTTCTAATTTTTTTCTGTCAAAGAAACCGCATTTTAGTACTGAGCAAGTCTTCAGGGACCTTTTTAGATATGACTACATTTTGTAGCATCTCTTTTAAATTGTATTTAACTTCAGTTCTCTCAGGAGACAGCATGATGAGTAGGAAGAACACTGGCTTCTGTATAACAACTTTTTTGTTGTTAACACAGTCTTCAGTTCACCTATTCAAATTCTTGACCTACTAGCCATCTGGAATTTCTCTGAAGACCACACTCAGCCACTGGAACAGTGCTGCTGGTGCTTTCTGGGGTGCTAAGAGTTCTTCACTTAGCCTTTTTAGAGGATTCTAGTTCCATTACCCTCTCCCTAAACACGCACACACACACACATACCCCTTTGTAGCTTCTTGATCTAGCAAAGCTCCTATTACTGTTGTAAGTTTTTTATCCTTTTCTATACCCACCACAATGATTCTTCCTCTTGCCTTTGGTAGTTATCATACTGAAAAACCATCCCAGCTGATCTCTTGGTTGGAGAATACCAAATACGTCCAGTACCCATCTGGCACCATGCGTAGTTATTACAATATTATTGACTATATTCTCTATGTTGTACTTTATATCCCTGTGACTGTTTTTATAACTGCACGTGTTCATCTCTTCCCCATTTTCATCCATCCCCTCAACCCCCTCCCATCTGACAACCATCAGAATTGTTCTCTGTATCTATGAGTTTCTGGTTTTTTTGGTCATTTATTATGTTTTTAGATTCCACATGAGTGAAATCGTAAATTTGTCTTTCTCTGTTTCACTTATTTTACTTAGTGTAATACTTTCTAGGTCCATCCATGTTGATGCAGATGGTAATGCATTCCTTCATTTGGCTGAGTAATATTCCATTGTAATATGTACCACCTCTTTTTTTTTTTATTTAAGTTTAATTGGTATACAATTTATATTGGTTATATTAATTTCAGGTGTACAATACAGTGATTTAACATTTTTATACCTTACAATGTGACCAAACCTACTAATTCTAATCTGTTACCATGCAAACTTATCACAATATTATTGACTATATTCTCCTTTTCACCCATTCCCCTACCATAATGTAATAACTATGTATGGCATCACATGGGTACCAGACAAATGGGTGATCAACTAGTAAATTATATAAATGTCTAATCACTATATTATACACCTGAAACTAATAAAATATTGTATGTCAACTATAATTAAAAAATAAAAAAATATTAAAAAAAATGCCAAATGCTCATACAAAGACTAGCCTTCAGATTTTCCTACAGGACAAAGTCTGCCTCCTGTTCAAACATTTGCCACCTATTTATCAAACTGGTATTTATTGAGTACCTTCTATCTACAAGAGTCTGCTGCGTGCTGTGGGGAAGAAAACAATGAATTATCCATGGCTTTAAGACAGTTATAATCAAGGAAGAAAGCGAAGACAAGCAATTTTTTGTGTGGTAGAGTAAGGGCCTGGGTGGTATTGTGTTTGCCCTTCTGTTTCTTAAAGGGGGTTGAAATGATCAAATCTTTGGAGGGGTAAATCATTGTGTCTTTTAGGAATGCAAAGCATGCAGTTTGCCAACAATAAAGACAACATCAAAGGGATGATGGGAGATACGGAAAATAGTATTTAACCTTTTCCTTCATTGTCCACAACATTTTTATTTTGGCTTTCAAATGAAGTGCAGTCTCAGTTTACTTGAGATTCATTTGGTATTTTCTGTCAGTTGTCCCAGTGTTCGGGTTATCTCTACCTACTGCTTCTATTTCTCACCCTACTTTTATAGATAATTTTATCCACTCTCATCTTTCCTATTACCATGTACAGCCAGCCACTCCTTACTTAAGGACCTGTTTAACCACCACTCAGACATAGGACCAGTTCTCCAGCAGGGAATCCCCTTTCTCAGTCTGTGTGAGTCTCAGGAATCCCCTTTTCAGTCTTTTTCTCATTCTGACAGTTGGTTAGTCTTCCCTACATGAAACGTTCACAGTCACGCAAGACTACATATTTTGTTTATAAGTCTGGTGTTGTGTGATATCTATTAAAAATATGTAACGGTATACTTTATGGCACCACCACAAGACATCCATCCGCTTTTAAACTCTTCACTTATCGACCAATTCGCTTATTGACCTACTAGTTGGTAGGAATGGAACTCGGTTGTAAGTGAGGAGTGCTTGTATATCTTTAGTTAAGATGGCTGACGAGAATTCCAGCCGTGTATTTCCACCTGTCCTCTGGACACCTCCACCTGGATGCTTGCCACTATCTCGGGTCACCAGGTCCCAAACTAAGTCAGCTTCCTTCCTCCTAAACTTGTGTTTTCCTACTGCATTCAAATCTCTGTGAACAGTTGGCTCCATCAGATGGCTCCATCTTTAACTCCTCCCTTTCCTTTTAATTTCCACAAGCCAATCATTAAGTTTACCTCCTACATATCTGCTGAATCTGTACTCCTCATCCCTCCTGCCAGGATCCTGCTTCCAGTTGTCATCATCGCTGCCATCAATGATCTGCAATTCCTGAATAACCCTCCCTGGTCTCCCTAGACTGAGCCCTCCTTTGACCAATGTCTTATTCACACTGCAATCAGAATGTTCCTTCTAAAATGTAAAGCTGTTTATGTTAGTTCTCTTAACACCCAAGGCTTCTATGGCCCTTAGGATAAAATCCAAATTCCTTAAATAGCTTAAAAGGCCTTTAGTGATCCGACCTGTACCCGACTCCTCAAACCTCCTCTCTCTCTACCCCTCCCATGGCATGTTGTCACCAGCTGTCCAAAACTACCTTCAGTTTCCTATATTGGTCATGTTCTAGCAATTGCAGGCTTTTAACCTGCTGTTTCCTTTGTCCAAATTCTCCATCCTCTTTTTGCCTTGCCACTTTTTATTTCTTCCTAGATCTCAACTTCAGAGCCCCTTCCTATAAAAAGCCTTTTCTAATTCTCTCAAGACTAGGTGAGATACCCCTATTATGTGCCTCTTTTATGGAGCAGATAAAACTCAAGTCACTTGTGATTGCCTGTTGAATTGTTTTTTTTCCCCCTCTAAACTGTATAAACTGTATGAAGATGGAGGATGTTGAGCTTATTTATCAGTATATCCCAGACACCCAGCACAATGCCTGGCATATAATTTATGAAGAACACCTCTTTTACTATACCACTGATATTTACTAAAAGCTGTTCTTTGCCACCAAATTTTAAACTTCTTCAGGGCACATCCAAATCTCGCTCATTGTATTATATGCAGCACTTTGTGTTAAATGAATTTGTTATACCAGTGACTTTGGGCAGGTCTATTACACCTGAACTTACATAAAAATGTTATGTGAACGTAAATCTAAAAAGGTATATTAGATGAGACTAGAAAGTAATATAATTAATAAATACAGTATAAATATGCTATATACATCCAAATGATTATTGCCCATTCAGTAGTATCTGATGTTAAGAAGAAAAAGCATTAAAGAATTGCATTAGAGTCAGGTTGGCATGGGTTTGAATCTCAGCTCTCTACCACTTACCATTGTGATCTTGAACAAAGCACTTGCCTTCTCTCAGCCTCAACTCTCTCATCTGTAAAATGAGAATATACGCCTGCCTTGCAAGGTTGTTACACAGATTCAAGGTTTATTTATAAAACATCTGCTATAGAACCTGCTACACAGTAGTGGCTCTGGGAATTTTGAGTTATTTGCTCTTATCACAGTGCTGCCATTACTGAAATGTTTGTGGAATTTCTCTTTTGAAATAGTTTGCAGAGGTTGATATAGACCATCAAAATATGTCAGTGGGAGAAGTTTTTTTTCTTTGAGAATATGTTTTATTTTTAGAAACAGCTTGGTCAGAAAGAAAGACCAAGATGAAGTAATACCATTTTTGGTATTAAAAACATTAAGTATGATTATAATGAGATTTTCTTTTGTAGTAGCTAAAATGATACATATTCTGGCTCTCAGGTGGCACTGACAGTGTATTCTGTTAAACACATTAAAATTCAGGAAATTATAAAAAATGTTTTGAGTTTGAATAGCATTTTGATAAAATCAAGCAGTGTTAGTAAGCTCAAGAGAGCTGTCTTTAATAATATCCTTATCACAAATGAACCATCAAAAGTTTATTTCTAGCAAAAAATAATTTAGGAAAAAATGATCCAAGGTGCTACCCCATATTCTTTCTTTTTATTTTATTTTATTTTATTGTTGTTGACAGTGAGAGAGAGAGACAGAGACAGAGAGAAGGAGGAGGGTCCAGAGCAGTCTCCATAGTTGCACCTCATTGGTTTTTCCACATAGTTTCATTACACAGATGGCCGCAGGGCAGGAATTGGGCTGGGGTCTCACCCCAGTGAGAACCGAACTGGGGGCACTCCCCAGTTCAGCATATGGGTCTGCACAGGCCAGGGCCAGGATTCGATCCTTGGTCCCCAGGGCTGCAAAGTGAGCGCTTAATCCACTGAGCCATCCCGGCTTCCCTACCCCATATTCTTGTACATACTTGGGGCTATTCTCTTTTCAGCTGAGTCTACTAGAATTAGCGTGGCAGAAATGCAGTAAGGAAAATGGTCTCTACTGTGACCCAGAGGAGCCTGGCACCTTCACAGGCCTGTTCCTAGCAGGAGGGGAGGAACTGGCTAGGGCAGGGGTTCCCAACCTTTTTATACCCTAGGGCGCATTCTAAAATATCGGTTGGGCACCAGCTATTTCTAAGGATATTTATTATTGAACAAGAATAAAAAATAATAAACAAAAATAATTTAAAAATAATAAATTTATTGTACAAATTATATACACACAAAGAAACATATATACAAAACGTAATACAAAGTAAATAAAAAACACGTATAATAAAATTATTTTAAAAAACATAAAAGAAAACATAAAAAAAACCAATCTGTCAGTGTGATCTTTGGCATTGCATTTCATTGGCCAGTGCCTCGTAATTAGGAGAGTATGACGACAACCCTTTTAGCAAACAATTATTAAGATGCTCATCGGTAAGTTGAGATCTATCTCGTGATTTTATTAAATTCATGTTTGAAAACAAAGATTCGCATAAATATGTTGACCCAAAAAACGATATGATTTTATATGCTGCTTTTTTTAAAAAATGGGAACCTTTCTTTGTCGACTATGTACCATAAGTCCTCTGATATTAAGGATTTTAGCAAAATATCGTTCTTAAGGTTCAAAATTTCTAACTCTAGTTCTTCTGCTTTCCCCTGAACAAGGTCTGCAATACATGCGGCTAGTTCTATTCCATTTATTTGGCAAGTAAAAGGATTGATACAGAAGGAGACAATTGGCTCGATATTTGTAAACTGCAGAAATCTCTCT
>PVKE010012568.1:0-38085 GCA_004027555.1 Craseonycteris thonglongyai
ACAGAGACAGAGAGAAGGGGGAGGGCTCAGAACAGTCTCCATAGTTGCACATCATCGGTTTTTCCACATGGTTTCATTCCACAGGTGGGTGAGGGGCAGCACAGGGCAGGAACTGGGCTGGGGCCAGAATTCGATCTTTGGTCCCCGGGGCTGCAAAATGAGCACTTAACCCACTGAGCCATCCTGGCTTCCCGAAAAATAACTTTAAAAAACATGCCAACCTGAAGTATCTGGAATATATCAATAAGTATAAATCAATGTGAAAAATATAACCCAATAGAAAAGCAGGCAAAATATACTAACAGTCAATTTAGAAGAACCAAAATGGGCAATATGTAAACTCAAGAGTTATCAGAGAATACATATTAAAACTAAAATAAAATACCATTTCACACCCTTAATATAAAAAATTAAGTCTTAAATCACATCTCCCACAATCTAGTAATTACACTCCTAGGTAATACCCCAGAGAAACTCGCATGTACATGTGAGGCAAGGTGACATGTGCAAAAATCGTTCATTATTGTAACTGGGGAAAAGAAACAACCTAAATGTTATCAAAAGGTAAAAAGCCAAACTGTGTTATGTTCACATAATGGAATATTGCACATTTGACTGATCTGCAAAGACATGTTTATTATCTCAAAAAAACACATTACAGGAAAGAGGCCAAGATGCAGAACAACATGAACAACCTGATAGTATTTAATTAAGTTTTACGTAGAAAATGATACCAAATATTATAAGGAATTAAATACACAAAGAGTAAAAGAAAAGCACAAAAATAGAAAGCATAGGTAAGATAAGCAACAAATTCAAGATAGCAGTTACCTCTGAGAAAAGAAGAAATAGCATAAATAATAAAAAAACAAGTGGGGGGGGTAGTAGGGTTGCACAAGCATTATAATTTTTATCTGGTAAAGAACAAACATTGTAAATCCAGACTAAGAGAATGCCATAGGTTGGCAGTTCTCAATCCAAGCCCACTAAAAGACGCTGGTTCTCAGATAAATTTAAGACTATTATTCTACGTTGTTATACAGAATTCCTCTGTTCTGACAAGCCTTCCTCTTGATGCCAGGACTCTGAGTCCAGCTGGGATTCCGTGCCCAAGGCTCGGGGCCTCCAAACTTTTCAGCCCGCGGGCCGCATTAACTATCAAACAGCAGTTTGGGGGCCGACTACACACTCGAGGTCCAAATGAAAAAGAATCAAAACATAGATGTTGTTTTTAATTATTTATTTTATATTATTTTATTCAGATATAAAGGTCTCCACGGGCCGGATGAGAGGGCCTCGGCGGGCCGCATCCGGCCCACAGGCGGTAGTTTGGAGACCCCTGATACACCAAGGACTTTGCCTCTGGTTGCTCTCCCTGACTCTGGTCTTTCCCCCTCCATTTCACTCCCAAATACACCCTGTGTACCAAACAGCAAATCAATCAGCATAAAATGTCACTTTGGTAATGTCACTCATCACATCCAGGAATTTAAATCTTTGATGGCAGATATTGCCTAGAGAATAAAAGGCAGACACTTAACTCCAGCATTAAGAGGCATCAAAGCCTGGCTGGCTCAAGGCTACGTTTCTGACAGCACCCTCTACTGCTCTATTGCGCCAAGGGCTCTCCTAGGGACAGAGCTCTATTCACAGCCCTGCATTCTCTACTCAACTCCTCTCCTTCCTCTGTGTTCAAGCTGTGCCTTCTGCCTGCAATGCCACCTCTCAACACCACTTGTATTCAGATATGCACATTGTCATTGTCTTCCAAGCTTCTGTCATTAACAGAAGCCTTATCTCCTCCACATATTCCCCCCTTAACCAATTTACCCTAATTTAGAGTCATTCATTCATTCAAATATTTATTGGATGTAGGCATGTGTCAGGAGACATGGTTTTGGGGGCATACACCGAGTGCCTATATATGAGGGCTGTCCGGAAAGTATCCAGCCATGTAATCATTTTCGCTATATTGACAATGGCTGGATTTTTTCTGGACAGCTCTCCTATATTGCACAAGAATTTAAAACATTTTGGGTGCATCTCAACCTCAACTACACTACAAATTCTTTAAAGACAAGAGGTTCATTTTATCCCACAGAGCAACTAACAGTACTTTGTAGTGGTCAGGGCTCAATAAATATTATCTGGTTAAATAAATTTTGAAATGACATGGTTATATCATATCTATCTTTCCACCAAAAATAATTAATCCTAGGAGCTCTGAATAATTACAACATTTTGGTATATACACATCTACAGAACAAGAATAGACTTGGAGTCAAAAGGTCTGTATGTGAACAGAGGTTCTACTACTTGCTACTTCTGGCCATATAATTCTCACTCTCATTAATCTCCATAAAATGAAAATACTCACACCCATTTGAGAAGACTTTCACAACCATTATGAGGAATAAGTAAATTAGGAAGAGACCTATGTTCTTATGCTAGAAGAGTGCCTACTCATTCATTATTAGTCTCACTGACATTTACTAAGCTATTCTCAAAAGATGCCAATATCCTTACTTCCTAAAAGAGTTTACAAAGATCCATTCCCTTTCTGCTAGGTGACAGGAATAATGTCTTTGACTAATATATGAAAGAAAGTAAGACCTACAAAAAATAGACAATAACATATCTTAAATAATAATCTCTTAGGAACATAAAATTATTCTATTTTTAAAATGTCTTCATCGTTCTATTTATAACATAAGGTAAAGTACAAACAGTAGGTATTTATAACCCTGCTAAAGCACCAATGAAAATGGTGTTTGGAAAAGAATAGAGAAATTATAAAATGGCTCATTAGAATAAATAGGATCTCAATAAACGTTTTACTTCCTTTGACAGGAAATCATGTTACAGTTGACTTCCTGTTTGAAGTATTATAGAAGTCACAGGAATTCATCAATGATTGACAAGCTGGCTGACCTGGTTTTTCAGAAGAATTATTAACCTCTGTTATAAATCCCTGCTGTTCCTGCTGGGTAGAGTCACCCAAATGAGAAGCAGCTGATCTTGGAATCAATTTCTACAATTTGGAGTTGGTCCTCCAATCTTTTGGAGCTTGTTCTTTAAACAGCCATTTGCTCTCTGTCCTCCCCATCTTAATATTCCGGACCCATCCCTCCCCCTGAGCAGTGCCAAGATCTCTCCTTGTCCCTCCATTTCAGCTACTAGGGAAGCTCTGAGACCCACCCCTGAAAGCTCATTTCTACTAGACCATCTCGCCTTTGAGGTCCCCTCTCCATTTGATGATACTCAAGCTTGCTAATTTTTACTTGATGTGGAAACAAATAGAAATTTGTGCATTTACCATTTCTTTTATAGGCAAGATCTTGTATGAAGCACAGTTTGACCGTTTCTCTCCCTATATTCTCATTTCCTGGATCACATTTTCTGCACCTCAGTGCAAAATCTGGCTAATTGCTGTGTGATATTTAATACTACGGGCTCTCTTGCCAGGCCTGATCAAATCCTGGCTGCACTGGTTACTGGCTGTGTTGTTACCTGAGAAAAATTGCCCCCCCTCTCCATGCCTCAGGTTCCTCTTCTGTGAAAAGGCAACCAACCACCACTACCCTCGAAGGGTGGGGGTACTAAGCAAGTTCGTGCAAGTAAAACAGAACGGCATCTGACATGAGTTCTGTACTAATTCTAAACGTTTAATAGAAAGTCACACCAGTTACTGGAGAAATAAGCTGTGCAGTACACTTCCAACACTTAATAAGGTTCAACAAGTATCTTTCTGGTGAGCAGGCCCTCTTGAGCTTAAAAAATTGTAACTATAACATTGTGAGGTACCTTACAGATAAGAATGAATATTTATAATTGTGTTCCCTTCAGGTTTATTATTTTTACTAGGATAATGTTCACTAGAAAAAATAACTGGGAAAAGGAAAGAAAGAAGGCAAACGTATTTCCACTATCTGAAAATACTATTTAACATGGCAATGTATTTATTTACAGGAACTTCTGAACAAAACGGTATTTTAAAATCAGTTGTGTAAAGTTGAATCCTATCAGTTCTACCTAACAGCATCACAAAAGTGTTATTTCTTATTATTTTAGCCTTTGAAAATATAATTTTTCATCGTCCCATAATATTCCCACTTGAGATCATAGATTTTAAAGCAAACTTGGGCAGGGCTTTCTTGTAGCAGTTGTAATCACGCCACTAATTCTCATCTGAATACACACACCACAAAAGAACAGTAATCAGGACCTACATTCATTTGTGGGTGTGCTGATTATTTTCTGTAGCACAAATACTGGTACCATTCCCATGTTTAGGATAGCCGAAAACAACCACCAAGACGAGAAAAATATTAAACCAAGTTGTGGTTTCAACTTAAATGTTAACGTTCATAAGGGTATTCCTAATTTTTCACTAGAAACAAAGACACGCCAATTAACTTCAATCCATATACAACATACAATATTCACACTCTGATGTAAAGCAAGTCCATCTAAACTCATCCACAATAAAAAAAGGTGCGAGTGTGCCAATGTTGAAACTTTAATTTTCAATCTAATAGCTTAAGAGTGCCTCAGGTTATCAGAGAGGTTTTAAAATACATATAAACATATATTCACTGAAACACCAATTACCGATTTTGCCGCATTCAACATATACCACTTTAT
The DNA here is from genome assembly GCA_004027555.1 of Craseonycteris thonglongyai. Taxonomy (NCBI): domain Eukaryota; kingdom Metazoa; phylum Chordata; class Mammalia; order Chiroptera; family Craseonycteridae; genus Craseonycteris; species Craseonycteris thonglongyai. Next base: position 4,645 of record PVKE010012568.1, read on the forward strand.
TTTGTTTGATTTACATACTGTGAAATGATTACCAGAACAGGATTAGTTAACATCCATGATCTCATATAGATATAATAAAAAGAAAAAAAATTGTTTTCCTTTTGATGAGAACTCTTCAGATCTATGTTCTCTCTTAACAACTTTCCTTTATGTCACAGAACATACGAGGGCTGTCCAGAAAAAAATCCAGCCGTTGTTAATATAATGAGGAGTTACATGGCTGGATACTTTCTGGAGAGCCCTCATATAGCTATCACATTGTACATGAAATCCCTAGTGTGTGTGTATGTGTGTGTGTGTGTGTGTGTATATACATACATATATATATATTTGGTACATGGCATCTCCATGTCTTATTTTATAACTGGAAGTTTGAAGCCATTTATTTCACTTACCGGCCAATTCCCTCCCCTGTTGGCAGCCAACAATCTGCTCTCTGCAGATACTACATCGTTTTCACTAACTGCAACCAGTCATAATGTTTCATTTATAAAAACAAATTAGGGAAGCATCATGGTTTATTAATATGAGCCACTGAACTGGAAAGGTAAAACCTGGACTCATGACCCACACAGAGCCAGCAAATTATTGGCCTTAACTTTAAAGGAATTACTTGATTCCTAGGGCCTCTTCTCACTCTACAATAAAGATGCTAAGAAATAAAGATAGTCATGGTACTATCAAGTGACATGCAAATCCGTTACTACCACAGGATGGATAACTAACTTTTACTGATGAATTTCATATCCTAACACCTGGAATTATGGTCAGTACTGTCCCAGACAGCCTGCAACTCTTTGCTATATAAATGGATTGTTTCCTTTAAAAGCAAAAAAATAAAAATAAAAAATTCTGCTTTACTCTTTTCTGCTACCCTGGCTCCCATATGCCTTTTAACAACAATAACAAAATGGAAATTAAATATTTGGAGTTTTTCTTACTAAGAAAGCTTGCATTTCCTTTTCTGATGCACAAAGAAATCTATTTTGAAATCTGCTCAATCAATAGACATTAATACTGTCCATTCAAGTAAATATGTTTACATTATTAATAGAAAAGAATGTCATATAAAATCATGCTTGAATTCATTTATTTTGATCACATACCTATGAGCAATTAGCTTAAAAATAAAGGTAACAATGATGAAATTACCTACCTCATACTTATTGAAATAAAGTACGGTTTTTTTAGGATTTCTTGCCGCAGATTAACTTAGCAACTACAAATCTATGAATGTCCTTGAGAATGCTAATTTTGTTAATGTTTTGCTTGTAATATGCAGTAAATGGGAAGATATATAGGTTGAAAATCTATTTTACCTCATTAAAAAGAAGCAACTCGGGCATCTTTCGTTTTGTTTTGGTTTTTTTTGTTTTTTTAAAGCAGTTTCTTAAAGCAAAGAGGAGTCCTCTCTCCACCATCTTCCAAACAGTAAACATTCACGTCTGGTCCTGATTATGTACAAGATGCAGCACAGAAAATGACAGACTTGCCATGAATTTTTTTTAGCTAACAGAAAATAATAAGCTCAAAGAAATGGGAGCAAAGTTAAGCACTAGAGTACTGTCAAGGAGACTGAGCTCATTAATATTAATTTTTTACATGTTTCAAACGACTAAATGTACCTGTAATTGGTACTCTGGTTGTAAATTTAAACGGCTATACTTATGTGAGGACGGTGTAATAAGCAGTCATTATGCACTTTCTTTTGTGTTCTCTAATGCGAAAACTGAGCAGCTCCTTCCCCTTTGTAAATTAAATGCTTTTAATAAAGTAAGATTTTTTTTAGGGGGAACCAATACTCAACTTCTTAAGCTATAAATTACTAAAAGCTGGTCCCGCTGGACTTGACTGTGGAGAAAGGACTGTGATTTAAATGTTTTCCAGCGCTTACACGTTAGTGCTTTCAACATCCAAAAAGTAAAACCAGAATCATGTCAGCGCTCTGTTTTGCCAAACCAGACAAAGCACGAGCAACAGTATGGCGTGGCCAGATCCTGCTACTGCTGAAATGGACAGGAGCGTGGCAGCAAGCCGGATTGACCAAAGGATCCTTTGCTTCTGATCGCCTGTGTCTGCAAACATGGCTTCTACACGAGAGTATCAGACTGCTCCCAGCTCCTGACTCACACTGCCTAACAAGGGAAGTTCCTAGCTAAAACCCTTTCACTCTCCACAGAAAATACTTTCCATAGGGAAAATTTTATAGAGATTCTAGTCAATTGGGTAAGGAGACTGGAAAATTGTTGGGATTCTGCACACGTGCAGAATTACCAAAAGAAAGGAAATACTAAAAAGTACAGATTCTGAGTCCACTGATTTCCAGCTCATTGAAATTTACCTACGGATCCTTGACAAACAGTTTTGAAAGCACACACATTTTTTTTTTGTATTTCAGAATGTGTTCAAACTTGGCTGAATCTCTGAAACCTCAAGCTTTTTCACTTTTCTTCTCCCATCTTTAAATTGCCTGTAAAATTTCATCACCAGAATTTTGCTACAGGTACAGACATGGCTAAAATGCATTGATTCATCCTAAAAGGAGAGATGTTTACAGAAATTAAGCCAGATTCAGTCAAAGCAAAATGCATGCTGCAACATGAACACCCTGCCCCCTTCTCCCAAAACGTCCTTGTGGTATCTGTCTCACTCAGATTCATGTCTCCTCTGCTCCTCCCTTAATTTTTCTCTGTCATTTTTCGGTTTATGTTACCATGTGCTTTTTCCTTTGATAGCAGTAATTTTATAAGGCCAAAGAATTCTTTTTCTGACCACAGATTTAATACAGCAGCCGCTTAACCGATTGGTCTAAAAGCAGAGAATCCCTTTGCTCCACCTCCCAACATCTGTCCCAAGAGTCAGATTACAAATCAACCCAAATGAGAGGGTCAAGAGGTGTGTAAGTAAAGAGAGAGCACCAGGAAAGGAAAACCAGTGGTTAGTGGTTAGGTCATCAGTAGAAACCATAATACAGTTTCAATTCTTTATTTGATATAATCATACAAAGGGATATCATGTTAGAAGTAACATTAAACTGAATATATAATTATTTTTTTAAATAACTTTCTAGTTTCCTAAATAGAAATCCTCTTTGAACATGTAAAATAATTATCCTTTTATGGCTCAATCTATAGAGATTTATCAAACACATATAGTTATTTTCAATGAAGAAAATGATCCTTTCATCCCCAGTATTTTTTTCACTTCTTATGCCACCAGAAATATGAACAGTGAAATACATTAATTACAAGCCAACTTATACAATCTATGTAGCTACTTACGCATTTTGAAAGATAAATAATTTTATCTTTGATATCTTAAAATTTAAAAACTGGCCTGCGACCGCTTTTCATAATTGAAAATCTTCTAAGATTACTGCAGTGGAAAAAAATTAATCAGTACCTATGTATGTACTGCCAAAAATGTACCTCCAATTTTTTTAAATGATGATGAGAGGAGCCTAAGGCAGTTAGCAAACACCTTAGAATTTTTAGTCTAAATGGTTTTAATTTGTAACTTTATGCCAAAAAAACAAAAAACTTACGTCAAGAAAACATTTATCCAAAGCAACAATAAAAACTTGTAAAACACTGAATTTTTTTAGGTTAAAGGTGCTTGATAGTGCTCTACTATCTACAAGCACCCAAAAGGCAATTCACTCAGGTCTAACTTAACCCCATTAAAAAATTGAAGTTCTCAAAGTGTTCAGGGTGTAACCTGATCATAATTGCTGTGAAGGGTGAGAGTTGACTAAATCTTGATGCTAAATCTTGCCATCTGTAGGTGCTTTACACAACCCAAGTTTTTTTTTAAGTAGGGTCAAAAGTTTACAGTATATTTTTCCACTCATTACCAATCACAAAATTCCTTTATGTCATCTTTGAACAACTTTCAGTACCATTTTGGTACTTCCCAATCTTAAGTTTACAACATGAGCACTACCCCCAAATCCACTTCACATTCCTATTACAGATACAGTCTTAATAATTAGGCAAGTAATACTGATTTCTATATTTAGCAAAAGGATTGAATCTACCTAAAAGAATGCTTCCAAAGATACTGCTTTTAGAATATAACAATTATTCAAATTAACTCTAAGACTCTTTTACGAAACCACTTAATAGCTTGTAACTCAACAATTCACATTTAAAAAAAAAAATTATATTCAGGACCCCAATAGAAGCATCTAAAGGTAGAATATAGTTCTTAAAAATAAATAAGATTACTAACACATACTTGCAGTTTAACTTACAAAAGAATTGTATAAATACTATATAAAATCACGTAAATTTGAATTTTATTTTCAATATATAAAAATTTAAAATTAAGAAAACCTCTCTAAATCCTATTTTAAAGTGAATAATCTGGCAATATAAGTGACCAACTCCTAAAAACGATTTTATATGTAGGAATCTGATACATTAAAATAAGTTAAATCAACATAATATTAATATTACTCTTAAAAAAAAAACACCCAGCTAACTGAAGAGAAACAAGAAAAGAAAATATGAAAGAAATTTTGAATTAATGTTTCTAATTAGCAAGGGCTTTCACATAGACATAAAAGCAAATTCTCCTTTCCTGATTAATTAGAACATCACACAAAGAACAGGACTCTAATTGGCAATTCTTTCAAAGAACTAGGATGGGACAGATGTGACAAACAGCAGAATACATGCTTTCCAATGAAAACAACTGCAACAAAAATTCTGTGTTATATAGATAGATGGTGGTTATAGATATATGGTGGTTCCTCTGATTAAAAGCGAACACTCTGGAAAATTATAAAGGCTATGCATAGTGGTATGTCAGAAATATTTTGGCCAAAAAAATAAGCTCACACTGCTCAAAATAACATTAACATATGCAAAGGGCTTTCTGTCGACTTAGATATTAAGGTAAAGTGTTGACTGAAAAGACTTTTGAATGTCCCTAGAACTGTTCCTCTTTCTATTAAGGATTCCCTAATTATCACAGACATATTTCAATGTCTGCCATTCATTTAAGTAGGAGAATTTCACAACACACTCAGAGAACACCAGATTCTTCCTCCAAGATAAAAAGGAGCAACATCACTAATGTGAAATGGATATGCCTAAATTAAATGAAAAGAGAAAAATTAGGCAAGAAATTTGGGACAGGACCCATAACAGCACTGCAATTAAACAGATAAGGAAAGGAAACTCTCAGGAAAGAAATAAATCCTCCAGCCTCTTAGATGAGGGACTTGCTCTTGCAGGTGGGGGGGGGAGGAGATTAACACTCAAGGGTAGCAAGTTGATGGGATTTAAGAAGCAAATATAAAAACACCGCAGCAAATATTTCAGAGCGCCAAATTTTAAGTGTTAAGTTCACTTACCAGTCTCAGAACAATTCTCTCAAATGCTGTTCCACAGACCTTTTAAAAAACATAGACACCATCTACATACACATGAAAATAAAAATTTTCTCATAATTTTTCATTCTTTATTAACCACTAACATTCCATTTTATATGGCTGCCTCATTTTACAAGTACAATAATGTTGTAATCAATAACAAAAATGATAAAATATAAGTATGCTAAAGCCAAAATGCCTCGTTTTAAAATAAATTCTAAGATACTCTCCAGGCAGAAATTGGAAGGTTTCTCCAATTTCTGTTTTATACATTACTCCCCAATCCCAACCACGGGCTGTATCTGTACCATCCACCTCATTTCCCCAGGTTCTTTATAAAAAGAGACATGTGCTTTGTTTTCTTCCTGATTGGATCATATAAACAAAATGACACAAAAGGGCCAAAATGGTCTACAAATATTTTTGCAGTGAAGTATAAATGACAGATGTCACCTAAGTGTTGGGTGATGCTCCACTCAACATTTCCTTTTGAAACCCTACAGACTGATGTGTTGATATATCACCTTCCTTGTTATAGCATGCTTTCTACCATGCTGCATATTTGCTCTCCGTCATCATCATCATTACTATTATCCCTTGCCTTTTCTATTGTTCCAAGTAATACTTTCTTTCCTCATCTTAAAAAACTGAGATTAGTGAGAAATTGTTTATTGGTTCTTCTTTGAAGATGTTCAATACACTAAATAATTCAGTTCAACAAGGCAGACCCTGAAAGTGGTAAAAGACCAAAAACCTCGATATTGTGTGATAAAATATTTCTAAAATATACTGTTTGTCTTCTACAATTGTGTTAACAAGTTAACAGTTGTATTAATGGTTAGAGAGTTAAATAAAGATATTCTACTCCTATAACAAATGTTCCACAGATACTATTTTTAAGCCACATCTGTAAGTTATTAATATTTTTCTGTGGATTTGTTAATTATCAGGATTCCCACCATCATTTCTTCTTTTAAGAATATACTACAACTTCTTTATCCATTCTCTCCCGTTGTTAGATATTTAAGTGTTTTCCAGTTTTTCACTGTCCTCATTGTCATTTCTTGATCTTATTCTATATGCCTGACTCTACCACCTTGGTGTCCAGATAAATTAAGGGTGACTTTACCCCCATTACTTATGTTTGTTATTAATAGCTTTATTGAGATACTCACATACTGTACAATTCACCCATTTAAAGTATACAAATGGACCGATAGTTTTTAGTGTATTCAGAGCTGTACAATCACCACTCTACAGAGAAACCCCATACCCACTGGCAGTCTCTCCCATTTTCCCGAACACCCAGCCCAGTGCCTGCAAACCACTAGTCCACTTTCTATCTCTACAGATTTGCCTGTTTCTGATATTTCATATCAATGAACTCATATAATCTGTGACCTATTATTACTGGTTTCTTTCACTACACATAAATGGCTAATCCATTCAGTAGCATCTATCAGTACTTCTTGTTATTGTCGAACAATATTATAGAGTACGTATTTACGACACTTTATCTGTTCATCAGCTGATAACATCTGTACTGTTTTCACTTTTTGGTTATTAGGAATAGTGTTGCTATGACCACTTCCATATTCATATTTTTGTAAATACAGAAGATCGACGAACTAGTCTTTGCTAAAGGAATGATGCAGATCATAGGGAGCCTGGGTATCCAAGGGAGACAAAAGCCAGGCCTTTTGTAGAACCTGGAATGATTCTTCCCTCCTCGAGCATCCAATTACTACCTTCCTCCTAACTTGCAGCACGGCTCCAAGCTCCTCATTTCCGTCACCTCTGCCACTACACCCATCTCATGTCATCGTCATCTCACCTGGATAACTTCCATAGACTAACTGTGTCTCAGCTGCCAGCATCCCAGTGCAGAATATTCATTCTAAAACACAGCTTTCGTCATCGTGTGCCCTAGCATCAGATCCTTCAATGGTTCTTGGTTCTTCACGGGACTCAAGATGAAAGGAAAAGGCCTCCGCAAGAAACACCTCTTAGGTGATCTGGCCCCACTGCCCGCTGCAATCCCATCTCTGATGAGGTCCGCTGCACTGATAAGAATTACCAGTTACTCACCCCTGGACCTTTGTACATGCTGCCCTCTCTGCCCCCCCACCCCCAGGGGTGCTTCCCTTACCCACAGAACAGTTCATCCTCTACTGTTTCTTATGCCATCATCTCCGTAATAACATTAGCTCCAACTGAGCAGAATTTTGTCTTTTCTCAGCTAGTAACTCCAGGACAATGAATGGCATGGAGTGAACTGAACACACTTTTGTGGCTTTGGTTGAGAAAATGTTACTTATTGGCATACCTGAACAATTCCTAGGGGTAGGTAGAACTTTTCAAGGCTCTGGGCTTGGGGAAAAAAAAAACTGGTGAAGAAACATAAAACACAAGCCTTAATCTTAGCTACCTCTCCCCAATAGAGGCAAGCAACCTTCCCCTGTCATGGTTCCCAACAGAAATGACATTCACCCTTTCCCACGGGCCCCCAGACTAACTAGTCAAATGCTTGTTCTAACCCCCAGGTCCCTGGCAGGACTGGTTCAGAAATGGGCAGATAATATACTTTGGGCCAGGGAGTCAGTCCTATGATTGTTGCTCGTGCTAAGCACAAAAGAAGTGCTCCCTTGAAAGTAAACACTGGCTGTGAACATTCTGTAAGACAGTGGCTGAGGATCTGCTCGGCCACCAAGGGAGGGGCCCACACAGGGAAGAGTGAAGACAAAAAAGAGAGCAGGTGCTCACTTGGGCAGCACATGTACTGAAAAAAAAAAAGAGAGAGAAGGTTCTAGTGATCATCATTTAAATCATCCCATCCAGATGTGCCCAGAACCAGTTGTAGCCTTCAACTTCCCCCTTAGATGAGGAAAAAAATTCTAGTTTTGCTCAATCTGGTTTGCACTGGGTTTCTCTGGGGCAGTCAAAAAGAGTTCTAGGCAACACATCAGAATCATCTATTAATACCTATGTTATCCTACAACAAGGCATCAAAATTCCTTTTTTTTTTCCCCCCTAGGGAGCCAAACTTGATAAAACTGAAGGATTAGGTTTGCTCATATAGAATTCTTCCCAATTTCATGCAAGATGTAAGAATACTAAATTTGATACTCAGCCCACCAGCTACTTCCCTATGGGTGAAGTAAGAAGGGTGGAGCCAGTTTTTCTGAATAAAGTATTTATAAAATGTTACAAAACTGAGAGTTCATCTAAGCAGCATTTCTTGGAAGTAGGAAAAGATATTGAAATTAAGACAGTATTTTTATCCTCAGTGACTGCTATGTTAGAAAGAACAATATGACAAAGATACGTCAGGAAGTAGGATTCCGAGTGCTGGTATCCACACTTACGCAACCTACGAGGCTCTTTCCCCTCAAGAATGGCTTTGCAGTGGTGGTTTGTGGCTGCCCACGGCATGTGGAAAGAATGCCACATCAGATAGTTATCCGCAGGGGGAAGCAGGGGAGGGGTGGCATATTTATCAGCCATCTTGGCTGCAGAACTAAGGAAGGTGCTAACTGAGCATCATAAGATAGTCATTACAACAGGAAGGAAAATGTACTAGCAACATCAGGAACGAAAGACAATTCTATAGCTGTAGTGACTTAAATCCCTGTTTCATGCAGGAAGTGTAAGCAGCTGATAACATAGAAAGCATTGTGCTGTGACCTCCAGTAGAACAGGGGGAAAGGTAAGTTGACTGCAAGTGGCTGGGGAATATTCACAGAAAGGCCTCTATTCGAGGAAACTCTTCACCCCATTGGGTTTACTTGGATGGGAGCTGCAAACATAACCACTGAGCAGGGTCAGAAGCCTCGGAGGAGAGAGCAATGTGGCCCGCTGCCCCCGGGTCCTGCCTTAACCCTACGGCCACAACTCACAACTGGGAGGCTTGGACATGAGGGTGTGGTCCATACACAGCTAACCACAATGTCTGTTCTGAGAAAGCATTCAGCTTCAAATTCCAGGTTTTCACACCTGCAAAATGAAGATTATAAAGCAAAGCCACTATTAATCAGCGTATTTGTGAGATGACAAATTATGTCCCCCCCAACTACCACCACCAAATTCGGTTTTCTGTTATTCAAAGTCCTAAAAATGTATGGCCGTATCTTCCTTCTGTTTTAGCAAATATAACATTCTAAAGATAATTTCATCTTTCTCTGTTATGTAAGATCTTATAGTCCTTAGGACTATCATTCTGAGTATCTGATACCAGCACAAAGTAATGAAACTTTAAAAGGGGTGGAGATAGTTCAGACTGTCTACTAACCCCAACAAATAAATCCCATGGGTGCATGTCCATGTTCTTTGCTTACTTGCTTTCAGGAGATTGTACTTAACAGCAATGTAAAGGGAAAGTAGTATTTAATTTGGCATCTCAGTATGGGGCTCATGTTAATCCAGGTCACTATATTAGCATCTAATTAGATGCATACAGATTGATAATTAATAACAGTATACTATCATGGACATACCAACTACCACAAAAAGCAGTCCAAAAAAAGGGCTACTTGGGTGACAAGATAACTCCATTCTGGATCTCATCTTTACTACTAACAAACTCCATGAAATTCTGCAGGGTACTGAGTTTGTTTTTCACCAACTGTAACATTTCCCTCTCCTAAATTCCATGATTCTTTCAATATCACTAATAATAGTGTTGGCTTGTAACTATTATTAAACCCGAGTAACAGGACCCACTTCTGATGTGCAGTGACTGTACGAAGTGACCCCAGTGTTCTGCTGGTCTCAAACGTGTATGTGTGTGTGTGTGATATAATTTCAACTGTTTATTGGGCTATTATGAGAAGAAGTCTTGCGTCTACCTTCTGGCGGTATAAGTTAAGGCTTTTAAGGCACAAAAATGGATGAGAAATAGCATGAGAGAGAGTCCAGTACAGGGCTTGGGCAGCAGGTGGAGTTCAGCTGGAAACTGCTGCTGAGTCGTTGACCTGAAATTTTAAAAAATACAGCTCACTTCAGACTAGGAACAGAAACTAGATGTGAGGACTAGAAGCAAATTATGAGGAAAGGAATGAAGAAGATAAAAACTCATTTTTAAAAACGATTTTCTAAGTGATAAGCATTGTTCGAAGTGCTTATTTGTGAGTTATCTGAATATGAGAAAACCACAAAGTAGAAAAAGAAAAGATGTCTTAGGCAGGTAGGGAAGTAGAATTTGAAGCAGAAGAATCGATGAGGCTCAAGTTGCTATCAAGAATAAAGAGGTGTCTAGAAGGGGAGAGGGGGGAGGGAGAGTTGTGTGGGGAGTGGGCACCAGATATATTGGGTTGGAGGGGGACCTGATTCTGGGAGCTGGGCACATAATGTGATGCATGGGTGATGTGATGTTGAGTTGTCCATTGGGAAACTGTCTGATTGTTACCAACCAATGTCACCCCACTAAATTTAACAATAACATATAATAATATTAAAAAAAAAAAAAAAGAATAAAGAGGTGTCTAGGCTGTACATCAGATGTTCAATAAAAATGAACCTGTCCTTTCCTGTTTCTTTTCCATCAGATGTATCTGCAACCAATTGCATGTAAAGAGGACGTATTCTTGTAACATCTTTCCATATGTAGTAATCTTTATATCATCAAGCTAAACCACTTTTTACACCTCTTCAATCACAGGTATTCTTCAATTAGAGAATATATGCCAGATACAATTTACTAAACTCTAGTAGGTCAATGAAAATCAGTAAGAACTTAGTGTCTTATCTCAACATAAGCATAAGGGCTCCCCCCTCTCATCTAGCAGGGAAATTTCTAGTAGGCTCGGTTTGGAATGTATGAAGTCACCATTAACAGCCCACATTCTCAAGACACTTTCAGCCAAAATGATAACCAGCAGTTATTTTTCTGTCTTTGTGGTTGGAATCTGAATCCCATCAACAAACAATACCCTTATTTCTGTGTTTCATTTCTAGCTGTTCCTGCTGTGACAATGTAGAGCACGCAGTATTCTAGACTGTGTAGCAAGGTAACTGCAAGGTCAAGAGCGTCCAGAGACAGACAGCAACAGGCCCTTCCCACTGCGTTATAATCTCACGTATGTAACTGAACGTTAAGCTGCCATTTCTCTATTTCTAGTAAGATGCAGGTAGAACAAAGGCTGTGTGTAGTCCCACTTGACTATCTGTACAATAATTGCTCCAAAAATGAAACAGAGAACACTGAAAAAGACTGTCAGTTGGCTGGAGAATGAAAAACAGACCAGGATTTTCTCCTAATCAAGTTGCATTTGGGGAAGCTGGGATGGCTCAGTGGGTTAAGCACTCACTTTGCAGCCCCAGGGACCAAGGATCGAATCCCGGCCCTGGCCCATGCGGACCCATAGGCTGAACTGGGGAGTAACCCCCAGTTCGGTTCTCACCGGGGTGAGACCCCGGCCCAGTTCCTGCCCTGTGCAGCCCCACTCCCACCTGTGGAATCAAACTATGTGGAAAAACCAACGATGGGCAACTATGGAGACTGTTCTGGGCCCTCCCCCTTCTCTTTGTCTCTGTCTCTGTATCTCTCTCTCTCTCTGTCAAAACTAATAAAAATAAATCTTAAAAAAAAAAAAAAAATTGCATTTACATCACCAGAGGATGCCCTATGTTACACTAGAAAGAGAACAGACCTGGGAAATACATAGCCTCAGATTAAAATTCTAGAACACCTACTTCACTGTATGACTTTCAATAATCTCTATGAGCCTCGGTGTTTTCATCTATAAAATGGGAAAAATTCTCCATCCCAAGCTGATATTAATAATTTGATGAAATGAAATGCGTATTAAGAACTAGCAGAATGTAGGTATGCAAGAAAAGCTTCCTCCTTAGAACTCCTTTATATTTTGATTTATAAAAATATTATTTCCACATTTTATTCTAAGATTGTAGTCAAGCTGTTAGTAGAGGGTATGTGAAACAAACTTTTAAAAGAGATTAAATGACCATGAGTTGCAATATAAATACTCAAAGTAAACATTTTAGAGCTCGATTTAACCAGTGATTTAAGAAACAGAATGAACTACCAAAACATGGAAAGCATATTTCACAGCATGAATTAAATTATAACTTTATTATGTATATGTTTTAAAAGGCTTTAGAAGGAAAATGGCAGCTGTGAATAAATAAATTTGAGGTGGTAATTAAAACCTTTGTATGTTTATGATGAATACTGTGAATTATATCACAAAAACTCATTAGCAACTATTAATAAAAGCACTATGCACTGAGCCTGTAGAGCAGTTGTCATTTCCTCTGTGCCACAATTGGTTAAGGGCCTCCACACCCTTAAGAGGGAGGGGACAGCAAATGCTAAGCTTTGCCACATGCCTACCCTCACTCAGAAGGCTGGCTTGACATTTTATTTTGATATCACTAAAAAACAGGCTATGATGGTCTGACTTTATTTTTTATTTTATTTTTTTTTAAAGAGAACAAACTTTCACAGGCAAAACACTACCTGTGACACACTGGGTTGGCCTCCCAGTTCTGTCTCTAACCAGCTAAATAAATTATGTGCACACCACTGGGCCAGTCACTAAAACTCTCAGTGCCTTCCTTTCCCCATTTCAAAAATGAGATCATAATAGGATTTTTTTTTTTAAGGTTTACGTGATTTATTATGAGTAGAGCTTAGAACATGATGAGCACAATATGCATGCTAGCAATTATCAATGATCTTTCAGTTCCAAGAACTTTCTATTCCATTTGTTCTATGACTAAAACAGGATCTGTGTTGATAATACTTGGTTCCATATTTGTGTCTCTCTATTGAAACCACATTGCTGATTGGCTTATAATTATGAAATTTAATCAATATAAGTAAACTGCACATTTAATTAAATAGATAACTTAAACATGTATATCTTAATTTGTGTTCATGTCCTACTTTCTACCTGTTTGGGATTCCATTATGATTATTAATCTTTGGTAATATAGTAATGTTATTTTAAATAAAACAACTGTATATATTTAATGACATCAATGCAGAAAAGTTACATGTGCATGTATGAGCAATTATACTGTTAAAAATGTTCTGTGGATAAAACAATGAAAAAAGAAAACATTAACTGACATGGCGCTCTATATAATGAGAAAAAAACTTAATGAAGTAGGATGCTTCTAATTCAATTTCCTTTACATCCTTGATCTATATCTTTTGAGCTTTTTCTTCTAACAAAGCTCATTTTGTAGTATCTGATGGGATCAGTTAATCAAACCTTTCCTTTCCTGAGATCAGAATCATTTTCTCCACTTAACTAGTACAGAAGGCGGCACAAAATGTCTTTGCAATTGTTACAAGATTCAATTAAAAGCAGATGAGTTGAAAGACACAAAGTTCTATTTCACTATATATATAATAGCCCAGGATAGAAAATGTGAATGCTTTGAAAATAAAAAGTGGTTTATTCTCAACTTCAAATCAGAGAGAATTTAGATACCATTAGAACAAACTTTACATTCTGACACAAAGAATTTATTCAGAGTTTAAATTGATACAACACATGTAAAGGCCAAGAACCAAGTCTTGCCAAAAGTAATAGTAAATGTTTGTGTTTCATTTTCTCTCTCTATTCCTCAGGCTAACCTAATTTATCTCTGCTTCAAAACACTGTGAAAACTCTGCACGAAACCTCATTGTGGGATGTCAACAAACGATCAGGTGTGCTATTTTCATAATCATCCCTTGAAAGTTAGCAGGAAATAGGATCCTTAACCAATAGAGACCTCAGGAGAAAATGATTTAATTAACAGGAAATGTTGAAATAGAAATATCACAATAAGCCAAAGATTGAAAATTCACTGAAATGAATGAATGAGTGAATGAATGAATGCCTCTTATTGATAATCCCTAAAATGAGAACGGGTCAAGAAGCAGGTATGTGTAAGGCTCCTGATGTCCCAGACCCCACTGCACAGCGTCTGCGGGGACTCTGCCGATCTGGGTTGACAGCTTTAGTGTTAAGCCACTGATGGTAGTTTCTTTCATTTGTTCTTTTAAAAGTATAGTAGAAAAATAAGATGGGAAATAGACAAATACAGCGAGCACACTGTCAGGTTTAAAGCAATAGGCACTGACATTGAGGATATGTTAAAAATAAATAAATTTAAAAGATAGCAATATTTTATAATAGGCTATTGCTTTATATTTTCCAAAGATACTTTTAAGAGGAAGTTTGAACTTGACCTTGACATATAATATAAATATGCCAGTGAACAAGTTCAAAGAAGTAATAACTTTCATGTTAGACAATAAAGATTTCATGAAACTTTGTGGATATTTTGAAGCAGCAGCAACATTAAACACCTAACTTCCACATTACAGCAAGCATCTAGTTTCAAAGAAACCCTAAAATCTAGAGTCCACTGGGTTAATAAACCAAAATTTACTACTGTATCTTAGTAAGACTAATGAAACCAACCTAATTTGTCTATTAAAATGTTAAAGGAATTTTAGAGTTCTATTCTATTCTAATATAATGAATAAGCACCATATGGTCCTTGAAGTATCTTAGTTCAAAACTAACTTCTATTTTCACACTCCATCTCATAACCTAGGATACAGAAGTTTCTTTTCTGTACTGTAATAAAACTGCCATATAAAAGGATCAGAGATCTAGATCAAATAGCTTTCTCAATGACAAAGAATTGAAAGAAACTGAAAGATCCATTGTTTGCTTTTGGACCCAGCTCTGTCTATTCTAATTTAAACCACCAGTTCAATAATGATGATACAGTTGTTTCCCATAAAGATTTTTTTTATAGTTTAGGTAAAGACTTAACAGTCTCAGTATATGAATATCGGCACTGGGAGGTCGTTTACAAGCTTCCCCACACCTCTTCTCACTGAAGTTCACGCCAGCCCATCACACTCTGGCTTTTTCTGTCCTTTTCACTTCTCAAGGAGGTACAATAAAACTGTACCCCAATTCTGTGATATTGATAGGTAACAATTTTTCATTTCTTTAGGTTCAGACCACAGAATTTCAAGTGTATGATTTCTGTTCATGAAATTTGTGTAACTGGCACCAAAAAAGCCAACGCTGTTGGCTTTAAAGAAAGTCAAGTCCTCCAATTAATGAATTCTAAATCAATTCAGTGTTTTTAAATACTTCAAAGAGTAGTGAATGCAAACAGAGACTATGGCACCACAAAAATCAACCTTGCATAGAGATACATACTAAAGACATCCTCCAAAATTGGGCTACATGCATGTAAATTATATGGTACATGATTAAATTCCTGTTCAGCCATTATTAAATGCTACATACGCCTTACTCTCTCTGTGCTCTTTTTGGATGGGAAGGCAGAGATGTAGCTGTGACTAGGCCAACTAACACATTTCCATTGATTGTAGATGCCCATGAATCATTCATGAAGTAGCAAACACTATTTAAACAACCTAATGCATGGAATTAGGTTAAAATCACAATTTGCAAAATATACTGTTAACTTTTCCAGTTTTTCTGTGTTTCAAGCTAGCAATAGAAGTCCCAATGGAAGTATCTATATCCTAATGCCTAAGAACGACAGGGGGGAGAAAAAGAAAGAAAACAGAAAAAGAAACCCTACTTAATTAATCGTATGGATGTGGATGATTTTATGAATAAATGCTTAATGTATCCCTTACGTTTAGATGCTGTAAACAGTGGAGCACAACATAAACGATTTGAGCTTCAAAAATAAACTATGAGATGTTTAATGGAAACAGCCTAATTATATTTGCTATTTTACCTCTAAGGGGATTCTGACAAGGTCATCTGACTCAAATTCTCAAATTCAACATCTGCCTAGAAAATAAAATATCTGTCACTTTCCTCCCAAAGTGAAAGTGAACGGCATAGTTAAAAATCCTACTAACTGACCCCGAAATCAAATGCTATGCATTTTTGTTTTCCTGAACTAACCATAGTAGCACTTACGTGAAATTCTGCTTATGGGAGACCCTCTCCTTAAAGCTAACAACTCTACTATCCAGGTTAAATAAAATATACAGGTTTGAATTGAAATCTTAAGGCCAATAACAAAAAAATATAGGCAGGAGGACGCACATTTTCTTGATCTCCAAATCACTTTTCCCTACTCCATGCACACACACATACATCTGTCCTGTAGTCGGTACAGAAAAGCATAGCTAAAGAATTGAAGCCCACATTAACATCCTCAGAACAGTCGGCCTCCAGAGCTACTTCCTTCCTCTAAGACAGTGGTCCCCAACCTTCCTGGCACCAGAGACTGGTTTCGTGGGAGACGATTTTTCCATAGATCCTGGGGTGGGTGGGTGAGAATGATTTAAGCACTAGATGCAGCTTAACTGTCACTTAAGACTCACTTAAGTGAGTTTTGGTATGAGTCTGGAAGCCATTGATTTATGATGGTCTCTGTGCAGTCAAACCTCTCTGCTCATGTTAACCTGTATTTGCAGCTGCTCCCCAGAGTTAGCATCACAGCCTCAGCTCCACTTCAGATCATCAGGCTTAGATTCTCACAAGGGGCAAGCAGCCTAGATCCCTCCCATGCCCGGTTCACAATAGGGTTCGGGCTCCTAATACCACCGCTGATCTGACAGGAGGCAGAGCTCAGGCGGTAAGGCGGGTGATGGGGAGCGGCTGTAAGTAGATGCAGCTTCGCCTGCTGGCCCGCCGCTCACCTCCCGCTGTGTGGGTCCCTTCCTAACAGGCCATGGAATAACGCTCCTGGTCAGGAGCCCGGGGTTGGGGATCCCTGCACTATGACACTAACTCAAACCATTTTCACACGGAGCAGGTTGGTAATACCTTAATTTTAACTATTTCCAAAGAATACCAGCTATGCCAACGAGTCACACTTAGAAACTTTCATTAAAAAAACAAAAGCAAATTGTACTCTCACAGTAAAATAGTTCTCAACTGAAACTCAACTCTTTTAAGCCAAGAAAGGCCGTGATGAATTTTATTTTTAAATGTTTTTAAATTGCTGTCTATAATTCTAAATTTTGCTCTATTCCAGTATTTGGATAAATGAAAAGCTCGGGTCCTCTCATATTCCTAGTACATTTTTCAACAATGCATTAGCTTATTAACATCGCCGTGCTTGTGTGTACTTATGGAAATAGCAAGGCCACCGTTCTAAGTGAAGATGCCAGGACTCTGATTGTCTTCACTTCACTAATAAGCACAACACATCTCTGTCATGAGGTGTGACCTTTCCAGAAGCACACCCTGAAACCACTATGCACTTCACACAAACAAGCCTTTACTTATGACAGACAGCTTCTACTTGTATGGATAGACTGAGACTTTCGTGGGAACAGATGTATATATAATTCAGAAATCAACGCTCATTTCTTTTTTCCTTTAAAAAAAATCCTTGGGGGACGCTGGGATGGTTCAGTGAGTTAAGCACTCACTTTGCAGCCCCGGGGACCGAGGATCGAATCCCAGCCCTGGCCCGTGCGGACCCACATGCTGAACTGGGGAGTGCCCCCAGTTCAGTTCTCAATGGGGTGAGACCCTGGCCCAGCTCCTGCCCTGTGCAGCCCCGCGCCCACCTGTGGAATGAAACTATGTGGAAAAACCAAGGATGTGCAACTATGGAGACTGTTCTGGGCCCTCCCCGCTTCTCTCTCTCTCTCTCTCTCTCTCTCTCTCTCTCAAAAACAAAAATAAATTAAAAAAATAATAATCCAAGACCTAAATTCAATGTAAAAATATTAAACAAGGAAATGCAGAATTAAACTTGCACTGATATTCCTTTTCCAGTTTAATAATTTTTGGTAATTATTCTTTATATTTCCCATAACACTTAGCACAGGTTAGCACAATATAATTAATAAACAGTTCTGAGGAGTCAGAAAAAATGTGGGAAGACCTGAAGGTAAAAGGAAAGTGGGAAGAAAAAAAAGAAGGTTAATGGTGCTAAAAAACTAGGCCAAATCTATTTACACTAATATGTACCTACATAGAAAAAGGGAGGAAAGCGTAATAGTAAACATGTTTTCAAAACTGGTCTGTTCTACCAACAGTTTCCAACTGATGATTTTGTGTCAGTTAACACCCATTGGAAGATAACTTCAACAAACAACAAGCTTCTTTTGTACTCAGCAATGCATTATTCACGCTAAGAGCAAAGCAGTCTACCCAGGGAGCTAGGATTAGGATTCTAGTTTGAGTAACTGAAGGTATTTTGGCAACTCTTAAAATGTGTGTTACCTTCCAAATCACACTGTCTATCAAGGCCTTTGAAGGAAACAAGCACAAAGGTAGCAATACAATTAAATACCAGCAGATTTTAGCTACAGCAAAAAATATATATTTAAATAGTCTACAGTTTTATTTAGATTAATAGAGATTGTCAGTGGACAGCACTCCAAGCCTCGGATGTACAACTCACACCAGGCTGCTCATCTTCATGGCATACATCTCATTAAGTCAGATAGCTAGGCACAATCTTTCCACAGCCAGAAACAAAGAGGGAATTCAAGACACAACCAATATTCATTTGAAATGTACTTCAGCCACATCATATCCAATACTGACATCATTTCTTTTAGGTCGATTTGCTTTATATAATTTTTAGTATTTAGTATATAACGAAGTGTTCTGGTGTCACAAGAAGTATGCTATGCTTTATGGGACTTTGGAGAACTTTTCTCTCCATGTTAGTATTGAAGAATTGGGCTCTATCTAGTATGTGTGGACAATTCTCCACCCACTCATCCCACCCTGAATCCTCCAGCACAACAGAAAGTAAACTTATAAATAAATCCAAAGTAGATATGAATCCACAGTGAGTTCAATTTTCCACAGTAAAGGAAAAAATTACCTTTCAAGGCTATATATAGATTGTCAAATAGATTTATCTAATGCTTGCTCCTGTTTTGACTATCAATTCTAAGAAAAATTTATTGGCTAACTTTAAAAATGCTTAAAATGTGAGACTGGAAGGGAAATACTGATGTAGCTATAGACTGAGAAGCACAGTTTGGTCTGTTAAATAAATTTTTTCTCTTTAATTCAAACTACAGAATTCCCTTTCCATACACTCAAATCTGGAATTTGCATTTACTCTCATAGATATAACCCTTTAGGAAAGTGTGAGGAAGTATAATTAATCTTATTTTCAAATCAAATTTTTAAGATGTATTCAACAATGTTGCTTTCAAGAGCACTTTGTCCAAAATATTATAGTTTAGGACTCAAAGTGTTTTATATAATATGTCTTACTCAGCCTTGAAAATAAATTAAATAAAGAAGGCTGAAATTCTCTTTGAACAAACTCTGCTCTACCTTAAAACTATGCCACTTCATTTCTTAAATAGCTAGAAAACTTCTCTCAGAGAGATAAATTATTATACTTTCCAAGATAAAGGTTCTGAAGTAATTCTATACTCACTATATGTTATATAACCTGTTTTTTTTTGCAGGAAAAGTGAAACCAACCAGTGATGTCACCTGTAACCTAAAATTTCTAATATTGCAAGGGCTAAAGCATGCTGATTCATAGCATGCCACGTTTACAATGGAAAAAGGACTTCAAATAGTTCTCCCCCATGGGCCTGCCCCCCAAAAAGGTTAGTATGAAATGAAAGGGCTGAATGGAAGTTTAAATTGTGTAAGTGGTCATTAAATGTCAAATGAGTCGCCATATTTCATAATTAGAAATAAAAGCTAAAAGTTGAGGCCTGCTAATAAAATATAAGCACAATAATGTTTGACTTTTAAATTAATTCTGAAGCCCTCAAACATGAATATGATTTTCCTACATTACACTTATTACCACAAAAATGCCTGTGTTCAAAATGGAGCTCAGTGGTTAAGATAAAGGTCTCTGGAGTAGCAAGCTGCCATGTACTTGAAATGACCTTGGACAAGTCACTTAACCTCTCTAAGCTTCAATTTCCTTGTGTGCTATTCTAAAGATTACTGAAAAGCACTTGCATAATACCTGGCACACAGTAAGAGAGCAGTAAGTGATAGCTGTTGTTATTAGTATTATCAAAGCAATCTCTGCAAATTGCACTTGGTAAATTAGGTGTGAATGAAAAATGGCTATATAATTCCTAAAATTTTACTAAAAAACAAAAAAACCTGAAGTTCACATTTAGTTCTTTCTATAAATGAAAAATCATGGTGGCAGGAGAGACAAATGCCTGAAAACAGTACAAGAGATCAAAAACTATAACATACAAGAAAATGGGAAACAAGAATTAGCAACCAATAGTGTGGAAACACTTAAAACTGCCCAGGGTACAGGAAACGGGTCAGCGCATGCCCACTGCTGTCTTTGATCATGAATTCAAGCATCAATATAGAGGGCAGAAAATTTTTCCCAATTAAGTTATATTTTGTGTCCAGGGACAGGTGGAATGGGAAAAATTTTAATTTATTTGGCTTTCCAAGATTAAGACTGGATGATTTTGAAACCCACTTTGTTCTCTATAAGAGATACCACAAATCATATCCAATATGGTAGCGTGATCCAGGATGGTGAGACACTCCACACTTGCTTCAAGTTTATTTGTTACTTGATCATAAGAACCTTCCAGGGTAGTGACAAATGAATACAGAATTGGAAACATTATCTTCTGAAATCTACCCTGATTGATCATATTTGAGCACATAAAATAGGCAATATAGGTCATTTCTCCTAACATTTAAGAGCTATATACTTTTAGTATCTGATATAAATTAAATTTCGTATGTAGAAATAAGTAGAAGGAACTATATCTGGTTTGTATTTATAGATGTAGAGTTCAGTGACTCTGACTATAAATAAATTCTTAATATTTATTAACCAATAATTACTTCAGGGAAGCCGGGATGGCTCAATGGGTTAAGCGCTCACTTTGCAGCGCCGGGGACCAGGGATCGAATCCCGGCCCCGGCCCGTGCGAACCCATGTGCTGAACTGGGAGCTCCCCCAGTTCAGTTCTCTCTCTGTCTCTGTCTCTGTATCTCTCTCTCTCTCTCTCTCTGTCAAAAATTAAAAAAAAAAACCAAAAAAAAAAACCAAACAAACCAATAATTACTTCAACAAACATTTATTCAGTCTTCCCTCCCATTCACTAGGAACTATCTTAATGGTTAGGGATACTGTTTTGAACAAGACAAAAAAAATATCCCCAATATTTATGGAGCTTATATTCTAGTAGGGGAGACTATAAATTAATAAAATATTATGATAAATATAAATAAGGATTGTGTGAAAGGAGTGACTGAGTAGCTATTTCAGACTGGTTGGACAAGAAAAGTTTGCTCATTAAATTTAAAACATCTACTTCCATATCACTGAAATTTGCTGCCAAAATCTATAGCAGCTATTCTATTTACATCTATAAATAAATGTAAAACATTTTGTCAGTCTATGAAATTCTAATTCACCTCATCCAATGGTGTAAGTAATATTCCCAATTTTACATAGTAAACCCTGGTAAACAGATATGGTTATTTTACCTTCAAATGTCATTTCCAACATATTCATTCAGAGACTTTTCATAATAAAACAGAAATATAGACAAATGTTTTTTATATTTATGAGTATTTACATATTATTTTGCTAAACTAAAAATACAATAATTTTTAAATATGTGAATTTATCAAAATATTCCAGCAGAAAGGTTTAATTGTAACTCACCTGTGCCTGTACACAGTGCAGAAGATCTATAAATTTGTAACCAAATCCAAGAGAAATCTGCAATATAAACAAACAAACAAACAAATGAAAAAAAAATGCAAACTCCTGTTAGACCCGTGAGAGTGGATGTGATTCTTATGACATTAAGGGATACTCGTTAACAACATCTGTCCATTAAATTGTATGGTAAATGAAAAAGCAGACTTGTTGTATTGCTTCTATTTGCTGCTCAAGATAACATAAAATATGCAAGGTCACACTTCACTGTGAATTATGAAACGTCTACCCTACACGGTTTTGAGAGCCCACCGTAACACTCAGCACACGTTCATGTAGCAGCTGCCTGACCCACTGAGAGCTGAGCAAAAACACAGGGGGCCCGCACTACCCAACTCCACACCGCAGTGTGCAGGACATGTTTGCTGAGTAAGAAAGAAACGAAACTCCACAAAGTCATCTGCATTCGCTACAACTTACAGTTTACCTACGTATATGAAATTAAAAGGCTGAAATAAAAATCTGTCATAATTGTTTAAAGAATTCGAAAGTGATTGAATAATTTATCCCAGAAAAACGTCTTGAGTGAAATGATGTAGAAATGACGTTACCTAGGACCATCCCCAAGTTGCAAGAGCAAAGATGGATAAGAAAAGGCAGAACTGAACATTTGCAAGAATGTTGAGTGCTTGCCACTGCTCACCAAGTTTCCTCTGGGTGTGTCTCTTAGAGAACAAAGAGCTTAATAATGAAGGACCCTGCAGTGTTTTCTCTGATCCACATAAGAATCACTTCTGCACGGAAGAAATTTCTTTCCCAGACGCATGATGGGGAGTGCGAGCACAACCAATACGTGCTGATGATATTGTACGTGTATTGATGTTTACTGCTTTTGTGTATTTTATAGACCTAAGGAAAATGGTTTGAATGCTACTATTATAGTAGCAGCAATTTAGCCATTATGTGCAACTAGATTTAACAGCTTCAATGAGTGTTTTTATAACCGAGTTACTGATTTTTTTCCTTCAGGTGACACCAATCAGTAATAAATGACACTTTGATAATCAAACTTAAAACAGTATTAACTCTCAAGAGCCCTTTTACTCTTTAGAATAATAAATAGAACCAAATGGTAGAGGGAAAAAATTAATGTAAATGGTAATTTAATATCCAAATTAGCATTTGTCTAGGGCACTGAAAACTTCCCATCTCATAATCGAAGAGGTCTAACGTGAAAAGACAGAGAAAAAAAGATGGCAATTTTGATTTTTCCCAGGACCTGACCAGCTTGGAGATCATCGTATGTACCGGTAATGAAATGCGGCTAGGATATCAGTCAGAGATGGTTCATAAAAAACAAAAGGAAATCTGTATGCAAATAAGAAGGTATCACTGTGAGTAAAATAAATGGATTCTCCTCAAGTGGCAGGCAGTCAGTATGTGCCTTAAAGTGTTATGTAATAGGAACCATCAATTCTTTCCAGCTCTGCTGGGGTAAATGTATGCATTACGCTGGCCTACTTAAGCCTATTATAATTCTATACCAACAACTAATCTGCTCAAGGACATCACATTAGGCAACAATCAAGAGCTAAACTTGGGATATTAGTAGGAATGATGACATTAAACTATTACTGCTAGATCTACTACTCGGTGAATTTTTATTAATATGCTAATAAAATATGAGGGGAAAATACTAATGCACCCATGCTAAAGAAAGATACAGAAGAGACGTAAAGATAAAAAGACATAAAGATGTGGATAATCTCCACAGGATATAATGTAATATCTTGGTGTAACATTTTAAACCAGAGGAGTTAATAAAATACTTAAACATAGAATTACAAAATGTTTTACAAGTTACTAAGTGAAAATAATAGCCATTTAAAGCAGTAGTAAACGCAGTAACAACTCTATGATAAATTAACATCCCACTATGCTTCCAACAGTACTGATAGTTTTTACAAAGCTCCTTTAAGGAATGTATTTCAAGAGAGAGAAGGGGGAAGAAGACTGCCCAGAATGACAGAAGGAAAGACCGGAATCTTGCAAGAAATGGCAGAAGAATACAGATCATCGTGTTCTCTCTTCCGACCACTACTACTACTGTATGAGCCACAGAGCAATAGGTCACTACTAGAAGGCAGCACGGGACAGCTGGAAGAATCTAGGGTTAAGCATCATCAGACAGACCAGCTTTCAAAATCTGGCTTTATCATGTTGCTGTTAGAACTAGCAGCAGCTTAGACGTGTGACCTAGGAAATGGTACTGTGGAATCAACTTTAAAATGAGGATAATAATGTCTGTCCTCTCTGCAAAATATGAAACGAGAGCTAATTACAGAAAGCACCTGGCACACAGTAGGCATCATAATTATGATCCTGTTGAATGATGCTAGCTGAGATAGGCAACTCAATAAATAGCGTGACGAAAAACAAACTCCAGGCCCACCTGACCCCAGGTAGAACTGATTTTCCCTGGGGTGTCAAAGTGGCTTTATCTGCCCATAACCCTCCAGAGAAACACAAAAACATGGGGAATTTTTGATCTGGGGCTACTTTAAAACGCATCAAACGTTGAAAGGTACTACCTCGTTTCAGATCCTACTATAAAGTTACAGTAATAAAACAGTGGGGTATTGGCACAAGCATAAACAATAAAAGAGAACAGAGTATAAAATAGGCCCACACATTTATATCAATTCATATTCAATGAGGAAAAGACAGGCTTTTCAATCAACAATGCCCAAAACTGATTATCCACATGGAGGGGTAAAAAAAGAACCTTGACCTTTACCTTGCACCATGTAGAAAAAGTAACTCAACAGATAGGAGTAAGAACTGTGTACAAAGACAAAGCTTGTAGATGAAAACACCTGGAGAAAAATTATTATGAATTAGGCAAAAAAGGTTTTAGATATGACACCAAATGCATAAAAGAAAAAAAAAATCATAAAGAAAAAATTAATTCAACTCCATTAAAATTAAAACTGCTCTTCAAAATAATTTAAAAAAAACAACACACACAGGTCAAACTGCAAGAAAATATAGGCAAAATAATTATCTGATAAAGTACATGTGTTTAAACTATATAAAGAGCTAAATAATTATCAGATAAAAGATGTCGATCTAGAATACATAAAGGACTCTTACAACTCAATAAAACAAATAATTAAATTTTTGAAATGGGCAGAACATTTGAAGATATTTTATACATAATCATAAAAGATATAGAATAGGTAAAGTACACCAAAAAGTACTACTAAACACCATCAGTAATTAGGAAAATGGCAATTAAAATCAAAACAAGATATTCTAGACAGTCATTAAACTATCTAAAGCGTTGACAAGGATATAGAAATAAGAACCCTCAAATTGCATCCCTTGTTGGTCGGAAAGTATAATGGTACGGGCATTTTGGAAAAGTTCGGAAGTCTCTCATCATATAACCCGAAAAATTTCACACCAAGGTGTGTTTTTTCATTTCTGGGGGCAGATGACCACACACAGAGTTGTACACGAATGTGTACAACTAGCAATTATGTTCAAAACAGTCAAAATCTGGACCCAATTCAAACATTTATCAACTGGAGAATATATATTTTTTAGAATGTATTAATAGTACAGGGGTGTCTGTTTGGCTTCCCTGGGCCACATTAAAAGAAGTGTCTTGGGCCACACATAAAATACACTAACGACAGCTGATAAGCTATAAACACACACACACACACACACACACCCCTCATGTTTTAAGAAAGTTTACAAATTTGTGTTGGGCCCCATTCAAAGCCATGCTGAGCTGCACGGGCCGCAGGTTGGACAAGCTTGATGTAGTACATTCATACAATGAAATACCACTCAGCAATAAAGAGCAATGAATTACTGATCTGTGCAACGACAGGAATGAACCTTAAAAGCGATGTGCTAAATGAAAGAAGCCAGACACCAGGACAACAGATTGTATGATTTCATTTACTTCAAATTTCTAGAAAAAGTAAAAGCATGGAGATAGAAAACAGACCAGCGGTGTCCTGGATCGGGGAATGGAGGTGGGGAGTGGCTGAAGTGGACGTACGTGAACTTTTGGGGCTGAATGAATTGCTCTAAAACTGAATTATGGTGATACTAAAGAAAGATATACAAGTGTAAGAAATATGAGACACACACAACTACGTAAATTTACTAAAATACATCCTTGAATACACTTAAAATGGGTACATCTTATGGTATGCAAATTATACCTCAGTTTCTTACATGCTAGGAAAAAACAGAAATAATTATTTTAAACATACACTCGTGCCCCTGCTCTTCCTTCCTACGTGACAGCTAAGGCTATTGTGGGCGTAAAGGGATCTAAGGAATACCTGCAGTTCCAGTAGCAAATGGTGTGAACACTTGCCAAGTAGAACATCAACTAGCAGCAGGTTGCGCAAGTAACACAGCATTAACTCTGAGGCACCCCCCCCCAAAAAAAATCAGGACTGAGCCCACATCACATATAAAAAGATTACTGGCAGCATTAAAGCTATCGTTTGATGATATTTTTAAAGGTGGGGGTGGGGGAGAGAGGATATATGCACAATATCTTCTTAATATTTATTCAATTTTTTAAATGAATGATTAGGAATAGAGAGCCACAGGAAGAAAATGAAGTGACATCTGTAATACTCGCTAAAAGAGCTCTTCATGTGACTGCTAGAATGGGAGAAGGATCAGGTTGTGCTGTTTTCGTTTAACACCGCCACCACCAATGATAACATCGATAGCTATTACTTATTGAATGCTTATTTTGTGAGAGCCCTGGGCAGAGGGCTTTATATGTGTTACCTTACCTAATCTCATCTGCCTAACAACCCTACGGGAGGCGGTACTGTTACTATCATCAGCGTGTTACAGATACAGAAACTTAACTGAGAAGTACTTTGTCCAAGGTCACAGAGCTAATGCAGTGGGCAAACCCAGTGGATTCTAACCCAGAGTCTGACCGCAGGATCCACGAGCAGGCTGTTCCCGAACTTCACTGTTGTCATGATGCTATCATTTTTGTCAACTTGATTTGAAAAAGATGGCAGAAATGTGATCAACCTGAAAACAGCCTTCGTACAGCACAAACAAGAACAGCAAAGTGTATTTCCCACATCATTCACCCCCGGCGGACATCATGACTGACTCTTGAAGTTATTTTTTCCTGACCCAAATGTATCCTCACCATTTTCTCAATCAAAGCTGCCACCATTCAAAGGAAGCATTCCCGATTCATCAATGTCAGTATGCAAATGAAAACGCATTTGCTGACCAGAACAACCACCTTGCTTTTTGATGGACGACAGAGCATATGGCACGTGTTATTGGAGGAAGTCCCGCTACTGCATACTTCATGTTCCAATAGAGGCCCTAGTACTGGTCCTTTCCTTCGGCCAGTCATGAGGCCCATAAGACAAGTTGGTAGAAATGACAAGGATACGGGCAAAGGAAGAAACAACTAGAAGTACTACTCAAACTACTTGCAATCTTTTCTAGCCAAGTATATCTGAACATACCCCCAACTACCAGCATGCACTCATAATGCACGATTCGAACAATCATTTTTCCAATTTTTGCTCAAAAGCACAAAAACTCTAAAACAGCATGTACAACACACCTTTCATTCAGCGTGGTTCAAATCATATAACATCATTAGATAAGTTTATGCTTTCAAAACTTAACTATGAGCACTATTCCAGATTACTGAACAAGACAATATATTTCTATTTGACATATTTTATATAATAGAAAAAGGTCCTAAAATATAGGTTTCATATAACTTTAATAAAATATTACAGTATTAAAATCCTAATGTGGTGGTGGTACAGAAGCCTTAATGATGTAACAAACGTGTATTACATATGCAAGGTAAAATTCTTAACCAATTACCATATTTTCCGGCGTATAAGACGACCTCCTAATTTTACAGTTAAAACATAGGCTTAGGCCTATATTCGCTGTATAAGACTACAGCCTCGGAAATGGGGGGTCGTCTTATACAGCGAATATAGGCCTAAACCTGTTTTAACTGTAAAACTAGGGGGTCGTCTTATACGCCGGAAAATACGGTATTAGGTCAATGGTGTTAAAAATAACATCTACCAGCTGACCCAGCAATCCCTCTTATGGGTATCTACCAAAAAAACCTTGAAAAACTTAGTCCACAGATATATGTATCCCAGTGTTCATCACAGCACTGTTCACGGTGACCAAGTCATTGAAACAATGACTGGATAAAGAAATTGTGGGGGAAGCCAGGATGGCTTAGCAGGCTGAACGCTTGTTTTGTAGCCCCAGGGTCTGAGGATCATATCCCGGCACCGGCCTGTGTGGACCCGTATGATGAACTGGGGGACACCAGTTCTCTCGGGGGCATGTCTCCCATGCACGAGGCCCCCAGCCCAGTTCCTACCCTGCACAGCCCTGTGCCCATCTGTGTGGAACGAAACCATACTGAAAACTAATGTACAGCTATGGAGACTGCTCGGGGCTCTCCCCTTTCTCTCTCTGTCAAAAATAATAAAAATAAATCTTTAAAAAAGAAGTTTGGTACATTTACACAATGGAATATTACTCAGCAATAAAAAAAATATGAAATACTGCCGTTTGCAACAACATGGATGGATCCTGAGATCATCATGATAAGCAAAGTAAGTCAGAATGAAAAAAATCAAGAATCATATGACTTCACTTATAGGTGGAATGTAAAACTGAAAGAAACAAAGAAACAAAAGCTCATGGACACAGTCAATAGTATAGTGGTTACCTGAGGATAAGTGGGGAGGGGGATGGAGAAAGATAGAGGAAGGAGGCATCAAACACATGGTGATGGAGGGAGAACTGACTCTGGGTGGTGAGCACACAATGCAATGCATAGACGATGCGATGTGGAATTGTACACCTGGAACCTATGTAATTTTTACCAACCACTGTCACCCCAATAAATTTAACAATTAAAAAAATATAACATCTCTCGCTTCTCAGCCTTTTGGCTAAGATCAAATGTAAAATAATAATAATAATAACATGTAGACCAGAGAAGAATAACTTCTAAGATAACTGATTAACCTCTATATATACTTCAGACAAGCTTGTTTTCCCTTTGTTTAAAGGGCTTTACCTCCACTTCAGACAATGACTCTTAACTAATGAAAACTTTAACAATTTTCATTTTCCAATGTCTTTTTCTAAGAAGGTCAGCAGTAGCATGTCAGAACCCCTTAAAATGACAATTAGCTCTTGTAACTTATGCATAAGCATTAATTAATTCACCTCCTAATTATTCTTTCCAACTATTCATTCTGCCTATTATAAATATAACTTAATTGACTCAGAAAAATCTTCAGTTTTCTAAAACTGGTGCTTAGAGTTAACTGAAAGTTGATCCTAAGATGTCCTTTTGTTCTTTTAGTTCAATTTCATAAAATGCTTTAAAGTACACTCAGTTATAAGTTAAACAAGCAGAAATTTAGATTTATAATTTAATTTAGTAACGTTTCTTCTATGCTAAATGTAAAAAATTTTCCAAACCATAATTAAAAAAGGATAAATCACCTGTTTAAAAATCCCTAAGCTATGGGTAGGTTACACATACACAATTGATATGTATGATACAGTGAAAAATCACATACCCATCAAATTTGCAGAGCTCATAAGACCGTTCCTATCAATTTTGTCTCTCACCTACCATGGTCAGATCCAATACAGTAAAGTAGCTGTCATAAAATAGTAACTCTCCAAAGAATAGTATTCTTGCCCAGACATAGGCCTAGAAGAAAAATTAATCTCATACATGCAGTTGCAAGTACAAGGCTCAAATTTGGAAGAGGACTAGTGGCACTAACTTTGCAATCACTAGCTTGAAAATAGCACGTAAATCGTAGAAACTGTTACGATCTCTTAGGGAGAAGTAATAAAGAACAGAGAGCAGGGAGTCTGGAACTAACCCCTAGGGAACTTCTACATGTAAAAATATTGTAGAAAAGGACTTGTCCAGGAGAATGAGAAGAGAGGGTGGTCAACATGTGCAATGCCAGGAGAATTAAACCATTTCTACTTAATGGGTAAGCAGAAAATGAAGACAAACATCCTAAGAACCATTTCACTGGAATGATTAAAGATGTAAATCAGACTGGAGAAAGTTAGAGTGCTGGTAAGTGAATAGGAAATAAGGATTTGGGCCCAAGTGTGTGTAAATGATCACTATCATTATGATCTTAAGCTAAAATATATTTTCCCCACTAGACTGCGGGCTTCTTGAGGGCAAGGGGAAGGTTTCCTCCCGTTCTGATTAAGAGGACACCATGCTGCTGGGTAGTGATTTTCAACAACACTCAGTGCAGAAGTCCTAGGGCTTTAATTAGGGTGCTCAGCCCAAAAATTCACATAATGATAGTCTTTAATAGAATTACAGGGGAGGAAAGAAAAATAACTTTCTGAGCAGAAAGTCTTGAACAAACATAAAAGGCTCAGGGATGACTCCCCACCAGACTGGAACAAGCCAACCTGAGAACCAACGAGCCCCCACGCCCCCGTAAAAGGCCAAAAGATGGCGTAGAACTTGAACTGTTCTTCTCCCAATAAAGTGGGTAATTTCTGCCCTAAATGTTTCCCTTCATTCTCCATGAAATGAGAACAGTTATTAAAGCCCAGTGTATAATACCAGAACAGCAGAGGATTTCCACATATTTATTAGTTTTTCACAATAAACCAGTCTGAGAGGAAGCATCCACCTTTTTTAATAAAATATATACCCTACAAACACTAACAGTAGAGAAAAAAAATCCACTTAGGGAGAGAAAATAGGACTGTGAACTCCTCTCAGAAACTCGCTTCTTCATTAGGTTTTTCTCCTATTAATGATGCAGTGACCACTCTGATAGTTACCCAAGGAGACTAGAATCCTTCCCTTACATCCCCAAGTATAATGCAGACAAGCCTGTGTAACACTTATCTTAAGATTACAGTGAACCAAAAGTTAACATTAAAACTATATGATCTGGGAGGTGCCGAGATAGCTCAGCGGTTGAACCCTTGCCTTGCAATTATGAGGTCTGGAGTTTGATTCCTGGCCCCGGCCCGTGCAAACCTATATGCTGAACTGCAATGCAACTGGTAACCCCTGGGATGGAGGTGAAGGTTCTCATCTTCCACGTGGGAGGCTCCCGGTTCCATTCCCACCCTGCACGGCCCCACATCTACCTGTGTGGATTGAAACCATGTCACAACTAATGGTGTACAACTATGGAGACTGCTCTGGGCTCTCCCCCCTTCTCTCCTTCTCTCTCTTTCTCTCATAAAATAAAATAAATCTTTAAAAAATGATCAGAGAAATAAACCCTGTATGATCTATCTACAGGGCAGGGGCAGTCTTGAACCCCCAATACTTAGCAATGCTCTCAAAAACCAGCTTCACAAGGACCAGCACAAACCCCTTGTCTACCAAAGGCCCCCTTCTGAGTTCCTACTTCCTCTCTGAAGACCAGCCTCTTCCCCAAATGACTGTCTCGTCAAGTCCCACCTCCTACAGGAAGGCCTCATCTTACAGTATATGACCACATAAAGATAATCATCATTTACACGTAATAAAGAGAACACTTTTTTTTTTATGCACACAGTGTAAGAGAGGGTAGGAGAGTGTCTTCTTAAAAAAGAAAAATGTGATATAATACCCATTTTATAACCAAGAAGATGTACCACAATTTGTCTAAAATCACAGAATGTGTGATTGAGTTACATGTTAAACCTAAATATATCCTCCTGACCCCAGGACCTACGTTACAAAGAGAAGAAAGAAAAAGTAGCAAGCACTGTTTGGGGTTGTTTGTTTTTTTAATTGAAAATATCTCACATGTGTATATGTGTTTGTGGCTATAATTTTAAGTCACAGAACATTTTTTTAAATAAAATTAAATTCCATATGATGTAATTAAGTGTGGTAATATTTCACAGAGTTGTAGAAAGAATATGATGTTTCAACAATGAGCACTAGAATACAAGAAAAGCTTTGCAATTTCCTATGCTGGAAAACAGACAGCTTACCGGTAACCTTGGAGTAAATGCTAGTGCCTCGTCCAATTTTTACTGTCTCTCTCTCTCTGTATGATTTCACTGAGTCAACCCATGGATCCAAGTATCAATCAGAGAAATATTATCAAAAAAGATACTTCATGGCATGGGCCCACATAGAGTTTCCCATTTTTGTTAGGAAATTTTACATGCAATTTTCCATTTTACTACAAGTCTAGGATCTGACAAAAACATTTGAGGAATATTGGAGACTATCAAATCCGGTGGTAATAGTACCATTTTGAATAAAAATTTAGATCTGG
Source organism: Craseonycteris thonglongyai (assembly GCA_004027555.1). Classification (NCBI taxonomy): domain Eukaryota; kingdom Metazoa; phylum Chordata; class Mammalia; order Chiroptera; family Craseonycteridae; genus Craseonycteris; species Craseonycteris thonglongyai. The sequence goes on from PVKE010012568.1 coordinate 37,006, forward strand.
AAGAAACTGGGAAATGATCTACTTTAACTAATCAGTTTTGCAGATGGGAAACTGAGGCTGGATGAAATCAGTGCTTCTACTGACACTGATAGCTTCCAGTCATCCTCTGCCTCACGGAGTTTCTGGGAATATCCCCCAAACACTGCTTTACCCTCAGATCTTAATTAAATGCTATGGAAATCATCATAAAATGTGTCAACCTTCCCACCACTGAAAGGCATTATGGACACAAAAAGGTGTGACAGAGGCTTGTAACACAGTTGTGAATCTAGAATGTGTAGATAAAATATTTGATAATACAACCTATAAATAAAACTTGAAACATCTAGAGATAAGTGTTCTAACATCCTAAATATACTGAATAACCAAGAGAGCTCCATTTTATTACTTATCAGGTGGTCAAGTTACTCTGCTACAAATTTCGCATGCATTATTTTTAATATTCCCCACAAGTAAGCATCCATCACTTCCATTCTGCAGACGAGGACACTAAAGGTCAGAAAAGGTAAGTGATACAATCAAGTTAAAGCAAGAGGAAGAACTACTGATGGAATCGTGGTCTTTCTGAATTCACCAAACCCCTCCACCCCCCACTCTTTCTATCAGTCCCTTCTGCCAGGTTAAACCTCTCTGCACTGCTTATTCCACTCACCTCCGTATTTCCCCCAGAAAAAAAAAAGGATCCGATGTCAAGAAGGTGCTTTGCGAACACCCAGCTATTACAAAACAGACACACGCATCCTTCACGTACAGATACTACCTAAGGAGCTGCCCTAAAAGGTTTAGCCAACAAGATGACTCAATTTTTGGCTTGTACACCTATATTAACAAGGAAGATGGAAGTAATACTAGCACGTTGTAGGATAAAAGACAAGAAGTCAGGAAAAGGGGAAAGCCGGGACGGCTCAGCGGGTTGAGCGCTCGCTTTGAGGCCATGAGGACCGAGGATCGAATCCCGGCTCCGGCCCAGGCAGGACCCACGTGCTGAACTGGGGAGTTCCCACAGTTTGGTTCTCTAACTGTCTCTGTCTCTGTCTCTCTCTCTATCTGTCAAAAAGTAAAATAGAAATAACTATGCAC